>PVJA010001713.1:0-54939 GCA_004027025.1 Myocastor coypus | reverse complement strand
GCAGGTCGCACATGGCAGAGGGGCAAGGTTTATGGCAGGGGGAGCCAGAAAACAGTAGGTAAGGGAAGACAAACCTCTTCCTGCCCCCTTTATCTTATCTAGACTGCTGGGATTAGCACAGTCAATTCAATCAGTGGACTGATCCAACAATCTCCCACCCTTAATCCCAGCACCCCTACATAGCACTGGACTATGACTGGGTCACAAACACTGGATTCAGCTACCTCTAAAAAAGCCCTCTGTAAAAGTGGCCTTGGGGCACACTTAGACACATATGCTCATCTCTTTGAGTACTAGAGGCCATCTTTGTTGCTTATAGTTTGGAGCAGTTATGGATAAGGCTTCTATAATCATTCCTGTGCTGGGTTTTGTGTGGACATACATTTTCATCTCAAGTAGCTGAATATCTAAGAGTAAGACTGCTAGATTATATGCCAAAGCTATGTTTAGTTTTGGAAGAAACTGTCAAACTGTCTTCAGAAGTGACCATACCACACAAAAGCCCCAACAGCCATCGACCAAAGTTCTTGTTGCTCCATAACCCAGTCAGCATTTGCTGCTGTCAGTGCTCTGGCTTTTGGCCATTCTGATAGAGACTAGTGGCCTCTTGTTGCTTTAATTTTCAGTTCTGTAATGACCTGTAACCCGGAGCATCTTTTCATATACCTGTCTGCCATATGCACTTCTTCTTTGGGGAGGAGTTTGTCTACAACTTATCCTTTTTTTTTTTTTTTTTTTTTTTTTTTTTGCAGTACTGGGGATCAAACTCAAGACCTTGTGCTTGCCAGGCAGGTGCTTATGCTGCTGGGCTATCTCCCCAGCCCCATTTATCCCATTTGTTAATTTTTTTTAAACAAACTTTCTTTCTTTCTTTCTTTCTTTCCTCTTCTTCTTTCTTTCTTTCTTCTTCTTCTTTCTTTCTTTCTTTCTTTCCTTTCTTTCTTATGTTATGGCTGACTCAGCCTACCCTGGGCTTGGGGCTAGCACAGCACGTGGTGCTGGGGATCGAACCAGGGTCCCTGTGGTTGCCTAAGCAGGTGCTTTAGACTACTGAGTTATCTCACCAGTCCCTATCCCATTTTTAAAGGAGTTGTTTTATGCACTGTTGTTGAGTTTGCCTTCTTTTCTGATGTTGTAGAGTCACTCCTATGTAGCTCAAATTGGCCTTAATCTTGTGGTGATGCTCTTGCCTCTGCCTCCGGAGTGCTGGGATTACAGTGTGTTGCCACCACATTCAGCTTCAGTTTTTGACTGTGCTGTGGCCATGTACATGAAGTGGGAAATTAGTTAGGGCTGGGCAGCATGGTGGCATTAGGCAGCTGAAGGGAGGGGTCAGAGAGGTAGAAGTCTGGTTTTCCAGCTCTTCAGCTCAGGAAGAGCAACCAGAAGGGTGGAACCTCTGCAGAGAAGCGCCCTCCCCATAAACACATAGGGTATAGCTGAATGGGGGATGTGTGGAGAACATAAAGATGGTGCAGCGCATGTAGAAAAAAATCCAACCAGTACCAAATGGACAAAATGAAAAGCAAAAGTTCTTACCTTTTTTCTCCATATTTAGACATTCTAGAGATGTCACTCCAGTTCTAAATAATGTGCTTTAATAAACAAATAATGTGCTCTATATACCTTTTTTTTCTCAACTTAGTAGTTCAAGAGATTGTCTACTAAAACGTCATCATTTATGAAAGGAATTTTTTTAATTAGGATATTAATTTTGCTCTGTTGTCTGGGCTGGCCTCGAATTCCTTGATTTAAGCACTCTTCCTGCCTCAGCTTCCCAAAGCAGCTGGGGTTACAGGCACATATATGACAGACACTATGCCTGGATAAGCAGGAATTTAAATCACATTCTGGGGGCCCGGCAGGATGGCTCAGTGGTCCAAGGCGCCTGCTTAGGAAAGCCTGGGCGGCTGCACGGACCAAGGTTCGATCCCGGGCACCACATGCTCCACCAGCCCTGCCCTCAGGGCAGGCTGAGCCGACCATAAAAATAAATAAATAAATAAATAAATAAATAAATAAATAAACAAAAGTTCTGAAACAAGAAAAAAAAATTTTTTTAAAAAGAAGAAATTGTAATTCCGTATGACATTATGGGTAAATCTGAAAAACAACTTGGAGGACAGCACTGCTAGAAGTAAAAAAAAAAAAAAATCACACTCTCCTCTCCTCCCAGGCCTACTTTCCCAGTTTTGTTTTCTCTGATATTGCTGCAGTCTCCTGTATCGTTGCTACATACAGCACAAAACAGAGTGTATGCTTGAAATTGAGTTCCTTATCCACCAGCTTCAGACAGACTTTCATGAGTTTAGGATTATAGGCAAATCAGTCCCCTAGAGGCCCTCTTGGCCCCTCTTTCTCCACCTTCTAGTTTCTGTTGTTTTCTCTGTACATTTCTATGATCAAAATAGGAATGCTTATACTCTATTCTATTTTCAAATTATAATTAAATCATCCACACTTTACCTTCAAGTTGATTCAGAAAATTGAAAACCAGCCACGGTTTCGATTACATAAGCAGTTACTGCAGGGCTGGGTAATGAGATGGCTCCTCAGGGAAGGGAACTTGAGCCATCCCACCCTGTGCTGCTGGAAGAGGAACACTTGCCAGTTCAAAGCTAAGGTCAAGCAATTCTCTTCTGCTCCACTAATTGCTCCAAATCCAGCCTCATGCGTGTGGCTTCATGTTTGGTTCTTAGGATCAGCTGTGTTGTGTCTGTCTTTCTATTTCCCTTTCCGACCTCTCTCGGAGAGAGGAAACAGATGTCCTCTCCTGTGTCACAGCAGGCCACTCCCTCCGCCTGCCTTCCTTTGAGAGCCAAGTAGGATGGGATAGCTGTGTCTTTCTTTTCTTTTCTTTTCTTTCTTGTCTTCTCCTTTCTCTTCCTTCTTTCCTTCCTTTCGTGCTGGGGATTGAACCCAGGACCTTTTTCTCAGGCTCAGCTCTCTTCCACTGAGCCACACCCAAAGCCTCCCCTTCCCTTTTTTTCCGTGAACTGCTGCTGCAAATTCCCCTTCAGGGACAAGGCACAACCCTGCTGGTAGTTTACCCTGATGGGGTTATTGGAGGGTGAGGCAGGAATCCCATGGGGGCAAGAGTAAGCGGAGTCATCTGGAATTTGATCAGTGGATGTAGGCAGAGGGCAGTAACAGCTCACTCTCTTAGCCTCAGGTAAGGCTCCACCCAGACGCTCACTGAAGGCCTTGGGGACCTAGGGCTTCTGCTGCAATGCTGTCTCCTCTCATCTCCGGGCTCCTCCCAGTGGCCAGTCAGGGCAGTGCCCTTGACTTGAGGGGAAATGAGACAGAGCTCCCTCCCACCCATCCATGGAAATATAGGAAGGAAATCAAATTTTGTTTGCTGCTTCCCAGTACTAGGGATTGAACCTATGCAGGCCACACCCCAGTCCTATTTTTTTATTAACTTATTTTTGAGACACGGTCTTGCTAAGTTTCCCAACCTAGCCTCAAACTTGCAAGCCTTCCACCCACCTCCTGAGCAGTTGGGATCACAGATGCGTGCCATCCATCGTGCCTCCACTTTTGCCTTTTTGAGACACAGTTTTGCTATGCAGTTCAGATTAGCCTTGAACTTACTTTGTAACCCAGGCTGGCCTGGAACTCTCAGTGATCTTCCTGCCTTGGCTCCCTAAGTGCTGGGACTACGAGTGTGGTGACCATGCCTGCCTTTTTCTTTTTTAAACCACAGCAAAAAAGTGAACTTTGGAAACCCAAACTACAGATGTTCACCTCCTTCTTTGTACTTTAGCAATTCCATTTTAAACTTCCAAGAACTATTCCTTCCTTCCTTTCTTTCTTTTTTGGCGGGACCGGGATTCAAACTCATGGCCTTGCACTTGCCAGGCAGACACTTGTGCCATAGAGCTATCTCCCCAGCCCCGTCCTTACTTTCTTTTCATAGCTCTCTCTCTCTCTCTCTCTCTCTCTCTCTCTCTCTCTCTCTCTCTCTCTCTCTCTCTCTCTCTCTCTCTCTCTCTCTCTCTCCCTCTCTTGTTTTTTAAAGAGTGGGACCAGGGTTCAAACTGATGACTTTAGCTGGGCGTGGTGGCACATGCCTGTAATCCCAGCACTTGGGAGGCTGAGGCAGGAGGAGTGATGCAAGTTCGAGACCAGCCTGGACTACAAAAATGAGCTCAAGACCCTGTCTCAAAAAGACAAAAAAAAGAAAAAAAATCCCAAAAACCTGACGACCTTACATTTGCCAGGTAGGCACTTGTGCCACAGAGCTATCTCCCTGGCTCCTTACTGTCTCTTTTTGTTTTATGAATGAAATACTATTACAGTCTTTCTTTCTTTCTTTCTTTCTTTCTTTCCTTCTTTCCTTCTTTCCTTCTTTCTATGCTGGAAATTAACCTCAGGATCTTGCCGGGCAAGTGCTGTACAGCTGAGCCATATACCCAGCCCTAGAGTCTTTTTTTTTTTTTTTTAAATCATATTTGGTGTGGGGTCTACAGGATCTCACTACACAGATCAGACTTGTAGTGATTCTTCTGTTTTCAGCCTCTCAAGCACTTGTATTACAGGCATGCGACAGCATGCTCAGTCTCAGTTGCTGTCTCAGCTTGCCCCCAGGGGTAGGGCCAGCACAACAGGCCAGGGATCAACCTGGTCCCTGCATCTGCCTAAGCAGGCACTTTAGTCTGCTGAGCTATCTGGCCCTAGAACTTTTTTTTTTTTTTCCCACCAGTTCTCCTTATTCTTTGAATTGTTTCCTTTAGGGTCAGTTTTTTTTTTCACCTTTTGTTTGGTGAGAGTTTTAGAGTAGAGGAGTTCAGAGGCCAACTCAGGAAATGGGCTCCCTATGTTCAAAGTCCATCTCTGCTGGGCACTGAAGTTACTCTGCCCTCCATGTGACTCAGCATTCTGTAAGTGGAGACAAGTGTGACACCTAGCTTGAGGAGGGTGGAGTATTAGTGGCAAGTGCCTCTCACCACCACCCTCAGGAGTGTGCCTACAGAAGCAGGCCTGCAGGAGGGCTTGCTATTTTGTTCAGAATTGGGGAATCAAATTCAGTGCCTTCAAGCTGGGCATGGTGGTGCATGCCTGTAATCCCAGCACTCGGGAGGCTGAGGCAGGAGGATTGGTGTGAGTTCGAGACCAGCCTGGGCTACAAAAGTGAGCTCAAGGCCAGCCTGAACTGCATAGTGAGACCCTGTCTCAAAAAGACAGAAAAAAAAATTCAGTGCCTTCATACCAGGCTATGCCATATTTTGAGACAGTCTCAGGAAGTTGCCCAGGCTGGGCTGGAACTTTGATCCTCCTGCTTCAGCTTTCCAGTATGCAGGAAGTACAGGTGTCCACCATCACGCCCAGTTTATTTCTCAATCCTTTTCTTGTTGTGTTTCCTTGACTCTCTGATAATTCTCTAGTGACAGCATCATCTTCATGAACCTGGGCTGGGTGGGCTGCCCCAGGCACTTATGGGGTTGCTCCCTTGTGCCAGCAGCACTCGAGGTGGATGGAGAGGGTTCTTGGTGGTGTGCTGACCCCCAGAGAGCCTCGCTCTGCTTTGCCTCTGATCTCCTGGGTCTCCCTCCTCACCCTACTGCAAGCCCCCACCTTGTGCTCTTCTAGAAATAAATCAAGATCTATGCACAGTGGAACCTTACCTCTACCGAGCCATCCTGTTCCCAGGGTGCCACTATGGATTAATTTCCTTTGCCCTGTCCTTACTGCACTTGCAGGGGGACTGGAGGGGCCAGGAGTGGCAGGGACTTGGTCCCCACCACCACCCAGAGGCAGAAGCAGGTGAATTTTGATTGCTGTGTCTTTACCATGCTGAGGATGGAAACTTGGGCCTCAAGAAGGGCTCTGCACCCCATCCCTGTTTATATGGGGGTGTCCAGATACTCCTGCCTCCATGAAGCTCTGTGCAAGGGGTGCCCACACTCTTCCTGGGAGGAGAAAGACAGGAGCAATGAACTGGCCCTTTCTTTACCTTCAGGCCTCCACTTCTCTGAGAATCTTTGCCCTTAAACCTGTTCTTGTGGGGCTTCCCATTTGGCCCAAGGCCACTGGGGGGAGATAGCTCCCAGTCTCTCTTTCACAGGCACATGTTAAAGACCTTTGTGTGAGCAGGCAGGAGAGCCAAGGGCACAAGGGACAGGCTGTGTGAGGTGACTGAATGATTGGGGGTCACTTTGGGTGGGTGGGGAGGAGTCAGCCTTCAGCCACCCTCACAAACAGAACCACAGCAGCGGCAACATCCACAGAGTTCTTCCCACATTCCAGGCCCTGAGAAGCTCTTCTTAGCAGCTTCTGAGGACTGTAGATTCAGAGTGGCAGGGAGAGTACTCCATGGTCCCACAGTGGGTGAGTCATGGGTCTGGATTTCAGTCACAGAGCTACTCTGTTGCAGGTTGACTCGAGTGCAGATCTCCTCTGCACCAGTGCGGCCTCAGCTGTCCACCCTTCAGGGGCTGAGAGAGCTGAGGCAAGGGAAGCAGAGGGCTCTGGCGCCCTCTGGAGGACAAATGAGGCTCTGCAGAGGCACGGACAAGCTGGCTGTTAAGAGCCGGGGCTGGAATCTGGGGAGGCACATGGAGTAAATGATCTAACTAGGTACCCCCCACCCCCAGCTCCTCAACACTGACACCTCAAGATCTACCTGGGCACATCCTCTGTCAGAATAAACACATGAGACTTGGTGACTAACTTCTGGCTAATTAAATACAAGCAAAAATGTAGTGTGTGAGCTAAGGAAGTAACCTAAGGTAGGGTCCTGCTCTTCTTCCATGTGCTCTCTACAAAGTGGATATATTGGTGGGGCTGAAGCAGCAGTCTTGGAGCATGAGTTGAATTGGTCTATTGAAGGCAGCTGAGTAAAAACTAAGACAGGGTCTAGTTTGATAAAGATTGTGGAGTTGCTGTTATTATTATTTTTAATGTGTTTTAGGGAAGGTTTTACAGGGTGTTCAGTGCCTCATTACTAGATTGAACTCATAGTGATCTGCTTGTTTACAGCCCCCCAAGAGCTGGGATTATAGGCATGCACCACCATGCCCACTCTCAATTGCTATCTCAGTACGCCCTAGGAGCAGGCTGGCATGGCAGGCCCAGGGATCCAACCCCTGGTCCCTGCACCTGTTTGCAGGCACTTTAATCAGCTGAGATGTTTGGCTGACCCTACTGTTATGGTTTAGATCTAAGATGTCTCCTTGAAGTCTTATGTTTTTGGAGGATGATTGGATCATGGGGGTGTCATACTCCTCAGAGGGTACAACATAGGTGAGTTCAGCGGATGGAAGAGTTTTGTTTTTTTGAGACAGGGTCTTGAACTCACTTTGTAGGCCAGGCTGGGCTCAAACTCCCAGTAACTGTCTTGCTTCAGTCTCCCAAGTGCTGGGAGTATAGGTATGTGCTACCATACCCTGTAAGTAACTAAAAGTGCTGTTAGTAGAGGGGCCTGGTTGGAGGAGAGTCCCTGGGGCCATGATCTGGAAAAAAGCACCCTTATCCCTGCTTCTTCCTTCTCTCTGTGCTTCTTTTTTTTTTTTTGAGACAGGGTCTCGCTATGCAGTTGAGGCTGCCTTGAGCCCACTTTTGTAGCCCAGGCTGGTCTCGAACTCGCACCGATCCTCCTGCCTCAGCCTCCCGAGTGCTGGGATTACAGGCATGCGCCACCACGCCCGGCTTCTCTGTGCTTCCTGAATACCATACCATGGACAGCTTCTCTGTGCCAGGCCTTTCCACCACGACCTTTGTACCTTGGAGCCAGTTGACTGTGGTCTGAGACTGAGCTGAAAGGAACGTCTCCTTTATGTCCTGGATGTCAGGTACTTTGTCCTGGTTAATAGTGAGTTCAAGGCTAGCCTGGAACTCTCTCTCTCTCTCTCTCTCTCTCTCTCTCTCTCTCTCTCTCTCTCTCTCTCTCTCTCTCGACTGGGGTTTGAACCCATGACCTTGCACTTGCCAGGCAAGCACTGATTTTACAGAGCTATTTCCCTGGCCCTAATCTGTCTCTTTCTTTCCATATGTATACCTGACATCAATACCAACTTGAGGGAAAGGGAATTATGCTTGTTATTTTATTTTATTTTTATTGGTCATGTTTGCAGTACATAATGATGCATTTCTTTTGTAGAACTGGTGCATTTACCTAACATATCTGCTTTTGGTTTTTGAGATAGGGTCTCGCTATATAGTTCAGGCTGCCCCTGAACTCACTATGTAGCCAAGGCTGGCCTTGAACTTACAGCAGTTCTCCTGCCTCAGCCTCCCAGTGCTGGGATTATAGGTGTGTGCCACCACAACCGCCACCACAATTGCCACCACAACCGGCTACATAACACATCTCAATTGTTTGTTGTTTGTTTTGTGAGAGAAGGTATCTACAGAACAAAGCTTGGTACCAGTGTATTACTGTCCCACAGTCCTAGAGCCACTGAGGAACGAAGCAATGAGAGTGAAGCCTTTGGGTTTGGTAAGAAGAGAAAATGACCCAAGGTTAGGGTGCTGTCTCAGTTACTCTTTCTCATTGCTGGGACAAATACCCGACACTCAAAATGAAGGAAGGAAAGGTTCATTTAGCTCTGTCACTGGAGGTTTCAGTCCATACTCAGCTGGTTCCAAGGTGAGGTGGCATGTGGCAGAGAGCAGCCTTTCACAGTGACAGCAGAGAGCAAAGAGCCACGAGAGTGGCAGCAGCTCAGGCAGCTGGCTAGCCTCTCTCCCCTCCGTATATTGTAAAGCAGATTACCTGCCCCGGGTCACTTGCAGCATCCACACCCGCAATAATCAATCACAAACTCCAGAAGCTGCCCCATGACCACATGAGGTTTAGACACAGAACATAACAGATGCCCAGAGGACTGTCAATAAAGCAGAGTGATGGACAGCTAATCTCTCAGGCCCTGAGGGTGTCTATCCTCAGCAGGATAGAATGCTGCCAGACATGCACTTTGGGCCATTGTGACCAGCATCCTGGACCCACCCTGATATGAGGTTTCATCTGCTCTAGGTCTGCATGATTGAGTTAGCCCACAGGGCCTGAGCTCCTGATCAGTGACCTCAAGTTCCCACCAAGACTAAACTGGTGGTGAATTTGAGTTGCAAACATTTTTTTTACAATATGTTGTCACTTGTACCTGGGGTTGTTTGGAACAATTAACATCTGATGTGTCAAGTACACATAAGTAGCCCCTCAGAAAAATGGGCTCCAGAATTATAACTGGCTCCACTATGACAGGGTCTTTAGCATAAGGGACAGTGAGGAAGGGACACGCTACTTGACCTGAGGAATGTTCTGGATATTGGAGCCCCTGGGTTCCCACAAGTTGGGCCTGTTTCTTAAAAGTTTGTAGAGGCAGCAGTCAACTATATGGAGGCTCTAGAGGATTTGGAGAAAAAGGCAGTCTTGGTCTGGGTATCCTGACATCCCCCACCAACACTGAGGTTTCACCCCTTTCTGTCAGCAGAAGGCTCCCCTCAACCTCCCAGTCCCCCCACTTCCCCTGTGGCCCAGAAAGAGGAGGTGGGCATGGCTGGTGAATGGGGCACTGTTATGGCTTGTGTCTGGTTGTCCTCCAAAGGTCTCATGCAGGTTGTGGGGCAGGCATCACTGGAGGAGCAGAAAGAGGCTTGAGGGGTGGGGCCAGATGACCAGGGAAGGGCCTGAGGGGTGGGACCAGAAAGGTTCAAACCATTAAACTGGCTAGCCTATGTTTTCTCACAAATGTGGAGAAGGGTCATCTTGGACACAGCAGTGCCCCAAACTCTCCTCCAGTGTCTTGAAACCTCCAGTAACTGTGAGCTAAATAAACCTTTCCTTCCCTCATTTTGAGTGTCAGATATTTGTACCAGCAATGAGAGAAGAGTAATACAGAATTTGGTACCAGAGGAGTGGGGTCATTGCTGTGGCTAAACCTGACCATGTGGATTACAAGCTTTTGGGAATGGCTTATGGGAAAAGATAGGAAAGGCTTGGAGATGTTGCCTATAAGCAAAGTGCTGGAACAGTTTCGTCTCTTCTGTAGGGGAGATTCTGGTCAGAGCTCAGACCAGAAGACTGATAGAAAGCCAACCTATAAAGACAAGGCTGGGGAAAATTCTGCTGGGAAGAAGGACTGCATTGGTTGTTGGACACCAGGTCATTTGTGTTTTGGCTTGGCAGAAAGTTTGGTTGAATTTTGCTTGTGTCCAGAGACTTTGCCTGAGACTAAGACTGAACATGAAGGACTGACTAATTTTTCAAAGGTAATCTCAAAACAGCCAAATATTGGGGCAGTGGCATGGTTATTGTTGGGGACTCTTAGTCAAATATGTTGAGAATGAAGAGCAAAGAGCCCAGCATAATGATTTAAAATGTTGTGGGTTTGGGGGCTGGGGAGATAGCTGCACGGCACAAGTCCCTGTCTGGCAAGAGCAAAGCTGTGACTTCAAACCCCAGTCCCACCAAAAAAAATATTGTGGGTTTGGCCTGAAAGAAAGTACCAGAAAGGCTGTGGACTGCCAAGATAGAGCTGAGATCTCCATTGCCCAGGAAGAACAGGAGAGTAGCAAAGATGTCCTGGGGCATCACATGAGGTGGCAGGCTCTCACCCTTTGCAGCCTCAGAATCACAAGGGTGAGGGATTTTGCTTTAAGGAGAAAGCCACAGAGCCCCATGTTCTAGAATGGAGGTGGCAGCCACATCAGACTACCGAATGGCACCAGTATAGCGAGTTTGTTTCTCAGAATCAGGGTCAGAGTGCTCAGCAATCCAGGCAGTCAACTCCTGTAGCCAAGAAAGAGGAAAGCCTGACTACTGCTCCAGCTGGCAGCAGACCTTGGAATTATCCACGTGGAGTTGGTTTTAGGTGCATGCAGAATGCAGGAGTTCTGAGGTTAAGAAGGTTTCCACCTCAATTTCAGAGGAAGGCCTGAGAGGCCAGGCAGTGTGTCCCTGAGAACACAGTGTGTAAAGTTGTGAGTGAGAAGCCTATTTCATGGAAACCCCAGAAGTTTGGAAAAGCCAGGAACATGGATTACCTAAAGGAAATCGCAAAGAGAGAGCAAAGCCAAACTAAGAGAGAAGCTATGGGAGCTACCGTCAAGAGTGACATAGGGGTGGAGCCATGTGAAGTTCACAATTTGCCACAGATTGCTTTGGATATTCCACAAAGACCTGAAAGACTTAATGTTTGCCCTGCTGGATTTGGGGCTAGTTCTGGTTCCAGTGGTTTGTATCCTCCTGTGTATATACCTTTTGGAATGGCTTGTGCTTTTGAATAACTTTTTATTTGTACAGGGTCTTACAGTTGAGAGTTTGCCTTGGATCTGGAGGAGACTTGGAACTTGGACTTTTCAGCAATGCTGAAACTGTTAGGACTTTGGCCACTCTTAGAGATGGACTGAAATGCCTTCTGCAGAAAGGGATATACATGAGACTTTAGGGGTCCAGGGGCGGAATGTTGTGGTTTGTGTCTAGTTGTTCCCCCAAAGCCTCATGTAGGTTGTGGGGCAGGTACAGATGCAGGAGCAGCAAATGGCTTGAGGGGTGAAGCCAGATGATCAAGGAGGGGCCTAGCTGGCTAGCCTGTGCTTTCTCAGAGATGTGGAGAGGATCATCCTGGACACAGCAGTGCCCCAACTTTTCCTCCAGTATCTTGAAACCTCCAGTAACTGTGAACTAAATAAACCTTTTCTTCCCTCATTTTGAGTGTCAGATATTTGTCCCAGCAACGAGAGAAGAGTAACTAACACAGGTATCTCACCCCCTTTTTATTTGCCTGGGAGGAGGCTGTGCTCTCTCATCCTACTTCTGCTTGATCACGTCCTAAAGAGTCCCAGGCTGGCCTGCCTCCATCCTTCCTGTCTTGGTGTTGTGCAAGGCTGCAGCTGCCTCTCTGACCCAGGAGCTCTGTGCTAGGAAGAGAACTAAGGCACTGGGAAAGAGGAAGCAGAGCTGAGTCCTGATCCTCATCACTTGGGGTGCAGAGACGAGGAGCCAGCTGCATGCACCAGGAGCTCTGGCTGCCCCTGGAGCTACTTCCTCCTCAAGCAGGTACTGCTGACCCTGAGCCAGGGGCTGGGGCAATGGAGGGGGGTGCTGGGACTTTTGGGTGGCATGTGGATGTGGATGCTGGGTTACAAAGAAACCCAAGCCTAAAATACTAATCAACGCTGTACTCAGTACCCCAATCCTCCCACCACCATAAATTCTCCCAAATCAGAGCCCACTCCCAGACTTGAGCCCACCCCACTGCAGCCCCAATTGCCTCACCTATATGGCCTTGGAAGCCACTTACTAATCACCTTCCTCATGCAACCCCAGCAGATCCATCCCTTATCCCAGCCAGGCCTCATCATCACCAGTGATCCACTCCAGGTGTCACCCATCCCCAGCTGTTACTCCACGCTGCCCCTTGGAGGCCCCAATCCCAGCCTGAATTCCATCCCAAACTCCATGCTGCCATTTCCAGAGTCTGCCCTTGCTCTGACCCACCCCATTCCACTTGGTTCATCGCCATTGCAAAGGACTCCATCCTGGCCCACACAGCTAGGGGCTGGGGGCTCTCACCAGGGCCATTCAGAGCCCAGCTAAGGAGCCAAATGCTAACTTTCTGCCTCTCAAGCCAAAGTCATGCCCAGTATCTATGACCTGCAGAATGAAGTTTGGGCCTGCATTTTGGGGCTTTCCTCTACTCTGAAGACAATCTATTCCTAGAATGGCCTGGCTGTGCCCTAACTTCCTGTCTTTGGGCCAGAACCTGCCAGCTGGCTGTATCAATCACCCCATGTCCCCATGTCCCTCCTTCTCCAGCCAGATAGGGAAGTTGAGGAGAAGCCCTGGTGTTGGGAAATAGAAACTGAATTCTATATGCAGGAACAGCTGGCTACAGTGAAATGACTTCTGCCCAATCTTGCCTAACTGTACTCAGCCTCAGGGTTGGAAGTCAGCGATTTGGAGCCTTAGGCTGCCCAGATATCCTGGGACAGTCACATACAGCAAAGGCAGCTCCCCACCAAAAACCAGACCACTCCTACCCATCCTAATTCCAATTCCAAGAGTGGGAATTAAAATCCCGTCTTTGGAGCACCCAAGACTTGGGAACCCAGGGTGAATGTCAGAAACTTCTTTTTGGGAGCAATACCGTGTTCTGAAGAGTCACTGTTTAAGAAGGGCCATAGGGATCCCTGTCCCCTAGTGCCCTTTTTCTTTGCCTTTCTCGCGACTGGAATCACTGCCACCAGAGGGCTCTGGGCACCCACTAGGCCCAGCTGCCCCAATCCAAGCCCAGGGGCATCTTCCTCTCAGTGTCAAGTTTCACACAGGAACAAGAGGCTCCCTTCCTAGATTTGTGCCCACTCTTTCTTTTTTCAGAAAGATTCTCTAGGCCAAGGTTGGACTTTGGAACAGGCTAAGTCAGTGATTGAGGACCTGCTAGTAGAGCTTTCATTGATAACAAACAACTGGCTGCAACGAGTGTGCTATGGATTTGTTACCACCAAGCCAATAAGGGGTCTCCAACAGAGCAGACCCATGAGGACAGCAGTGGGCTAGGCATAGATGACCTCCACCAAGTGTTCTGGGCGCTTCTAGGAAGTTTTCCCATATGCTCTGTTTCTTCTTCTTCTTCTTCTTCTTCTTCTTCTTCTTCTTCTTCTTCTTCTTCTTCTTCTTCTTCTTCTTCTTCTTCTTCTTCTTCTTCTTCTTCTTCTTCTTTCTCTTCTGCACAGGGTTTTACTACACAGCTTGGACTCAGTAATCCTCCTGTCTCAGGCTCCCCAAATCTGGGGATTACAGGCATATATATAGCACCACACCCAGTACACCCAGTTTCAGGGACGGCACAGCATGCAGTACTGGGGATTGAACTCGGGTTCTTGCACTTGTCAGGCAGGCACTTAGACCACCAAGATATCTCCCCAGCCCTCCTATGCACTCTTTCTTTTTCTTTTTTTTAAAATTAATTTTATTTTGAACATGTGCTCTTTTCTGAGGTCTGTATGTCTACATCCACAATCTCTCCATGAGTTTCAGTATTGCCCTTTCTCGGGTCCTAGGGAGCTGGGGATACAGCTTGTGTGAATGTCCTCAGCTGCAGAGGGGCTAAGCTTGACACCCTGAGGGCCTGGACTGCCTCCTGGTGTCAAGTTTGGGGATGCAGGTGCTTGGAAACAGAGAAGGTCTAGCACTTTCTCCAGCTGAGGACAGGTCCTGGCTATCTGTTGAGTGGAGCTCTTCCTGTCCTGCCCATGTCCTTGGTGCACTTCCTGCTTGGACGTCCCTTCTGCTTCCTATATCAGGCTCAGCACTTTTCAGGCATCAAAGTGCCTTGGCCCCATCCATGCCTGATCTTGGCTCTGCCCCTTCCCAGGTATGCCCTAGGGTAGCCAGCAGTCAGCTGAGGTGGACAGGCTGGGGCCTGGGAGAGGTCATGCATTTCCTGTCCGCACTTGTAGCCTCCCCAAGCCCTCCTACTATCTGCTGAGCTAGCAGGCACCAGGGAGGATTGCAAAGTTGGTCCCACGTGCGTGTGTGTGTGTGTGTGTGTGTGTGTGTGTGTGTGTGTGTGTGTAGATGGTACCATATACATTTTATCCGATTTCCTGAATAAGCCATCTAAAATGTATTTGATAGCAGTACATATATCTGTGTTATTGTGTAACCATCTCACTGTTTCTTTCCAAAACTTTCTCAACATCCACATAGAGGCTCTGTACTCGTTAAACCTTACTCTCCTCCCCTCAGCTGCTGGTACCCTTTATTCCACGTCTTGTTTCTAGGAATTTATATGTTCTAGAAATTTCATGTAGGTAAAATTATGTAATATTCACCCTTTTGTGTCTGACAGATTACACTCAATGTGTTCAGCTTGTGTGACACCCATGCCTGGAATCTCAGCTATTTTGCCTGCTGAGTAGGAGGATTGCAAGCTCGAAGCCAGTCTAGGCAACTTAGAAAGATCCTGTCTGAAAATTGAAAATACATAAAAGGGCTGAGGATGTAGCTGAGTACTTCTGGGCTTCAGTTCCCAGTACAACCATAATGTTTTTAAGGTTCTCCTGTGTTGTGGCCAGTGTTAAGATGCCATTCTCTCTTGCAGCCAACGACCATGCCATCATGTGCAGACAGCACATCTTGCTGGTCATTCTTCTGATGTGACACTGCTGCTGTTTTACCCCTTGGCTATTGTGAAAATGCTACTAGGAACCCTGGCAAACCTCTCTGTATTTTTCCATATATGCCTAGGAGTGGGACTGATGGGTAATTTTGTGATGCTATGTTGGACATTTTTTCCTTTTGCAATACTTAAGCAGAGCCTTCACCCTGAGCTACCCATTCCCTAATCCATACCTGTGGGGTCCCAGAGAGCCTCCTCCCCACCGGAAGCACCACATTATACAGGGCCCGTGCTAAGCCCTTGTGTCAACTGGAACTCTTAGCCTTTCTCTGTTCTGCTGCTTCTACTCTACTCTACACTTCAGCGACTCAGAAGCCGATAACACTTTATCACTATAGGAGCTGATGCCTGAGGCTTTGTACTGCTGGAGGCCACATGGACTCAGTTGCAGGCCCTGCAAAATGGGTGCTCACAAGAAGCCACAAAGAAAGTACAGAGAGCTCTAGAGTGACCATCAGGACTCTGAAGGGGAAGGTCCAGCTGATAGTCTCATCTGTGCTTACCTTAAAGTCTAGATAAGATGTCTGAAGACAAAGATCACTTGTGGTGGTAGATGTTACACTTGGGTAGCTAGGAGCCTGTGGGCAGACAGGACAGGGCAAGAAAGGGGAGGTTTTTACCTCTTAAAGACAATGAGGATCCACAGAAGACTTCAAGATTTTTTTTTTTTTTTTTTTTTAAGTACTGGGGATTGAACTCAAGACCCTGCACTTGCCAGGCAAGTGCTTATTCTACTGAGCTATCTCCCTGGCTCCCAACACAGAAGACTTTAAAATAGAGGAGTTACTCAAAGGCAGCACTTTGGTAAACAGTCTAGCTCCATTATGACCAGGGCTGGTGGCATACTACTGTAATCCTGGCACTTTGAGAAGCTAAGATTAGAAGACCTCAGTTGCTCAGTCTGGGCAATTTAATGCCTTAATGAGACCCTGTATCAAAAAAAAAAATGGCTTGGGGATATAGTTTAGTGTAAAGGCTCTGGATTCAGTACCTGGTACCTCAAGAAAACAAACAAAAGTCTCATTATGGCCTCATAACCTTTGTGATAAGGGAAAAAAATTCCAGTGAGAAACCTTGCTTGTCACTCAGTGTCCTCGAGTCAGTCACTGGATGTCTCTGGGCTCCAGTTCCTTCTGATTTCAGTGGGAAGGAGGGGGTCAGGAAGTGAAGGAGGAGATTGAAACAGCTGATAATGAGCCCTGGGACTGTGTTCTTCAGGGGAGGGGAAAGAAGAACTTGCGGTAGGGCCAAGGGGCACAGAAGGTCTTGCTGGGGCATGCCACCAAGTGAGGATATTTCTAGGCACAACCTCAGCCTAGAAGGTGGATTCCTGTCTCCTTGCTGTTGGCTCCTCTGGAAGTCCTCAGGAGACCAGTCTCTTCTCTGGGTTGGCCAGCACAGGTGGTGAGACACAGGGCTAGACTTGGTGGGCTCTGGGGATGAACACCCTGAAGTATTCCAAGGAGACCCCTGTGTGCCAAGCCAGCCCAGTGTCTTTCCCACTTAGGCACTAGATCCAGCCTGGGACATGGCTATGGACTTCCTGCTCCAGTTGCTCATCTTTGCCTCAGTCTTTTCCTCAGGTAAGCTGCGGCCACAGCTCGGCTCTCAAGGCCCTGCCAGTGGAGGTTCAGCAACAGCAGTCTGGGCCATTCCTGGTGAGGTCTGGCTGCTAAGACTGAGGAAAGACACAGGGAGGCAGCAACAGGGAAAAGCAGGGCCAGTGTCACTCTGGAAGCCAACCTGCCAAGCTTCTGCCAAGCTGTGGGGCAAGGATGCCCCCACCTGGGGGCACTGAGATAGGCTGTCTGTGCTACTGGGATTGGTGGGGTCAGGGCAGGGCTTGGGTGCCCATCTGTGGCACTTTTCTGGAGCACATGGGTCCCCACACTGTATCATCCTCCTCTTTGCCCCATCACCCTTCCCACAGGCCAGCCCTCATGGGGCGTCTCCAGTCCCAACAGCGTGCAGGGTGTGAAAGGGTCCTGCCTGCTCATCCCCTGCACCTTCAGCTTCCCTGCTGATGTGCAGGTGCCCAGCGGCATCACCGCCATCTGGTACTATGAATACTCAGGCAGTAGGCAGGTGGTGAGCCACTCAGCCAGCCCTAACCTGGTAGAGTCGCGCTTCCGTGGCCGTGCGCAGCTGCTTGGAGACACGAACCACAAAACATGCAGCCTGCAGCTCAGTGACCTGAAGCCCGAGGATGCTGGTACCTACAACTTCCGCTTTGAGATCAGCGAGGGAAACCGCTGGTCGGACCTCAAAGGCACCTCGGTCACCGTGACAGGTAAAGATGGAGCGTTCTGGCTGTAGCCCGGCTCCCTAGCTCACAGCCTCATCCTTGCTCCATCTCATCCTGGTCGATGTTGGCTCAGCCCCAGACCCACCCTGCTTCCTCCTTGTAGCCTTTCCTGCTCCTGAGGTCTTTGGACCAGAGCCCACCCCTCACCTGGGGTGGCCAGGGCAAGAGATTGCAGGTATGGCACGGGGAGGGGGTGGTGGTGGTTCTGAGCTCTCCTGTCTTTGTCCTCAGAGACGCCCCAGGATCCCACCATCACCTCCCCCAAGGAACTTCTCGAGGGCACAGAGGTGACCTTCAACTGCTCCATACCCTATATATGTCTGCAGAAGCCAGTCAGCCTGCAGTGGCAGGGTCAGGACCCCACTCGCTCTGTCGTCTCCAACATCCAGAAGCTTGATCCCACAGATGGTGTCAGCCACATGGAGACCCTCCACATGGCCCTGTCCTGGAAGGATCATGGTCGGCCCTTGCTCTGTCAGCTCTCAGTGGCCAACCTCAGGAGTCAGGGCCACCTCTATCTCAGTGTGCAGTGTGAGTGTCTGGGGAGGGGGAACACTTGCCACCAATCCTACATCTGTGGCTCCCTGACAGAAACAAAGCCCTCAGAAACAGCTGCCTCCCTGACACCAAGCTGGGCACATGCAGGCAGGGTGGGTGAAGAGAGATGGCCAAGCCATAAGAGTCAGGCACAGTGACTCTCTTCTGCTTTTGCTGGTTTTAAGGGGACCTGTCTACAAGGCCCAGAGGGGCAGAAAGAGGGAGACATAGGAAGTTCCAAGGAGCTTTGGGGGTCAGTGGCAAGTGCTCCAGGGTTCAGCCTCTCTCTAGAGCAACAGTTCTTAACCTGTGGGTCGTGACTCCAGTGGGGGTCGAATGACCAAAAAACAGGGGTCGCCTAAAGCCATCGGAAAATACATATTTAAACCCATGCTATGCCATGGTGAAATGTTATTTATTGGAATTAGTAATTTGAAGTAGCCACCAAAATTATTTTTTGGTTTGGGGGTCACCGCAACATGAGGAACTGTATTGTGGGGTCACGGCATTAGAAAGGTTGAGAGCTGCTGCTATCGGATGCTGGAGAGTGGATCACACCCTTTTCTTCTTGTAAACTGCTTGTGGCAGAGGCGATCAGGGCTTGGCTGAGTAAGTGGAGAAAGCTCAGGACTTCTCCATGAGTCCCACGTCCTCCCAGCTCAGTCAAATGGGCACCTATTCTACAGAGATGACTGCTCACAGGCTGGCTGCTGGCCTGCTTCAGAGTGGCAAATGCTGGGCAAGACTGTTGCCTCTCAGGATTGGTGTTTTCCCTTTGGTAGAGTGGTGCTGATGATACATTGCTTTTCTCTCATGGAACTGGAGGAAAATGAAAGAAGGTAGAAGGGTGTTTGGCCCTGGGAAATGTCAGCTTTTATTAGGATGTTTGCATAGAGGCCTTGGAACGGATTTGAAAAATCAGCTTCTTACCATTGCGGGTCCCTTCCTTACCAACTAGTCACCTCTTCTGAGAGCTAATATGATGCTCCTTTTAGCCTCCCTGCCATGCGGGTGTTGGTCTCTTCTCAACAGCAACCACAGGCCACTAAAGCCGTGTGGTGCCTGCAACCCTCACCATGCAATTCACCTCAACCAGAATGGGACTGTGGGCAGTGCCATCAAGCAGGAGACTGTATAAGCAAGCACTGACCAGTTAGCAGAGTCCAGGTGGAGAAGGAAGCAGCAAGGGAGTTGGGTGGCTGCCTGGACATGGGCTCCTTGAGTCTGATGTTTTCCCTGGGTAATTTTCCTTAGAGCAGAGCTTTGAAAGGTGGGGAGAAGGGTCCTCACCCTATTCTCCCTTGTATCTTACTCGACACCCCCATGGGGCCTTGCAGATGCCCCCAAGGGTGTGGAAATCCATCTCAGCCCCTTGGACCAGAACATCCTTCCTGGGAGTCTGGTCACTCTCACCTGTCAAGTGAACAGCAGCTACCCTGCTGTTAGCTCCGTGCAGTGGCTCAAGGATGGGGTGCAACTCAAAGCTGATGGCCCAGTGCTGCAGTTGTCCCAGGCAGCCTGGAATGATTCCGGCGTCTACACTTGCCAAGCCAGAAATACAGTGGGCTCCTCAGTCTCACCGCCCATCAACCTCCATGTCTTCAGTGAGTACTGGAGAGCTGGATCAAGCCCTAGCAGGGAGGGGTCCGGCCAGGGTGGGATGTGAGACAGATATCAGCCCCTTGTTGAGAGGTGGGTTATCAGGAAGACCCTGGTAGGCAGGATGGGGAGGTACAAGGCGACTCCAAACACCTGCATGGGAGGTAGAGACAGTGAAGTAGAATCTGCAGATAATCAAGCTGAACAGTCGCACCCCAGGATTCTGGGATTCACTGAGGCACTGCTCAGCATGCCTTGTGTTGCTCACACAGTGGCCAAGGTCAAGGTGAGTCCCTCAGGTCCCATTCTGGAGAACCAGACGGTCACGCTGGCCTGCGACACACCCAAGGAGGCGACCAGTGAACTCCATTACAGCTGGTACAAAAACCAGGTCCCGCTGGAGAATGCCCATGCCCCCACTCTCCTGCTGCACTCAGCCACCAGGGCCAACACTGGCTTCTACTTCTGTGAGATGCAGAATGCCCTGGGCAGCGTGCGTTCTGGCCCCGTCAGCGTGCTGGTCAGCCGTAAGTCGCTGGAGTGGTGGTGGCAGCAGATACCATGGGACAGGACAGGAGGGTGGAGTGCTGCAGGAGTCTGGGGTCCCTGGCATGGAAACGGGGAGGCTACTTTACCCAGACAATAAACTGGGTACTCTGTAGCCTGGTGGCCTGAAATTCATGGTTCAACTATTTACACCTGGGCAAGGTTTTGACCTCCCTGGGTCTCAGTTTGCTCCTACTTTTCAAAACATTTTATTTCCAGCTGGGGATATAGCTTAGTGGTGCTTGGCTAGCATGTGTGAGGCCCAGAGTTTGATGCCCAGTAGTGGAAAAATAAAGTTGTATTTGGAAATAAGTTCAAACTTATGAAATTTTTGCAAGAACAGTACAAAGAATTATCATATATCTTTAATCTAGATTCATTTTGGTTCACTTATTTCACTTTCACTCCCTCTTGCTCCCTCCCTCTCTCTCTCTCTCTCTCTCTCTCCAAGTGAATATTATACCCCTGCTTAGCCTACCTTAACCACACATGCCCAGCGCACTTGTATTAGCTTGTGATTTGGAAGGGACATCTTGCACACAACCTGCTTCATAATGAAGTGTTGTGTGGCTCATATAATTTATTGAATACCTGTGCTAGTGATTTGTCCTTGGGATCAGGTGGGTGAGCAAGGCCTCAGATAGTACCCTCAACCAACACCTTGAGACAGGACCATATCACAAATCACTAGCCAGAAAAAAAGGTAAAAACTTAAACATCAAGTCGGTTGTGGTGGTGCATGCCTATAATCCCAACTCAGGAAGCTGAGGCAGGAGACTGAGGTGAGTTCAAGGCCAGCCTGGACTATATAACAAGACATGATTTCAAAAAAGCCAAAACCAAGATTAAAACCAAAATCACCTCAAACTTCAAAGTCTACATTTCTATTCCTGAGCTACTTACATGGAGACTCTTTGCCTCTGACTTCCCCACATGTACTGCTCAAGAGCTTTCCTGTGTATCATTCCAGTACAAGAGCCACAATCAGGAAATGTGATAGTGACCAAGATTAAGTGACAATCCTTGTCCAGATTTTAGCAATTGACCCACAATTTTTTTTCCCTCTAATCCAGGAGCCAATCTAGGTTCGCACATTTAGGGCTGGATCATTGTGTCTCTGTGTGTTGTGTCTTGTCCCTGGAGGACAGTTCCTCAGTCTTTCTTTGTCTTTCATGATGTTGAACCTTGAAGAGCATAAGGCTATCCTTGGATTTACATTTGTTTGAGACTCTGTTCTTTGTCACTCTGTGTGTCTGTCAGCCTGTTGAAAGGCCCACAGTGTCACTGGTCCCATACTGGTAATGTCCCCTTGAGTTGCTTGCTTAAGGTGCCTGCTCCCTACTGGTTTTCCCATCTTAGAAGTGTGACCCTGACCTGCGTCCGCAGAGCAGCTGTAAGGATCAGTGAGCCAATACAGGGACTTCCCAGCCAAGGAGCTCCTGGACAGTACTCTTTCCAGGGCATTCTGGTGCAAACGGGCCTAGAAGCACAGGTTGTGATAGGGGACCTAGAAGTGCTGTCAAAGGTAACAGGTCCACTTCTGGTTTCCCCACAGACCCACCCCTCATCCCAGACCTGAGTGGCTTTCTAGAGACACAGGCCAGGCTCGTGGGCATCCTCCAGTGCTCCGTGGTCAGTGAGCCCCTGGCCTCACTGGTGCTGTCCCACGGGGACCGCATCATGGCCTCCAGCTCAGGGGAGAGTTACTACGACCCCCGCTTCACCATCTCTACGGCTCCCAACTCCCTACGCCTAGAGATTCGAGACCTGCGTACAGCTGACAGTGGGGAGTACAAGTGTACAGCTGCCAACTTCCTTGGGAATGCAACCTCCACCCTGGACTTCCATGCCAATGGTAAGAGGGCACAGATGGAGTGGGAATGGCCATGTCCATGTGCACGTGTGTGTGCCTGTGTGTCAGGAGCCCCAAATGGGAGGCCCACTCTGGCCTTTTCCACAGGTTCCTGTTGAGATGCCAGTTATTGGGTTAGTACTATGCCTTAGTTACTGCAGGCTGATCAGGCCCACAATCCTCCAAATGAGTGTATGGCAATGGCTAAATAAAAAGAGGCAAATGGAGTGATTTCAGGGCTCCAGGAGGATCAAAACCCTCTCTCAGAATTTGAGCTTCTCTGAGGGTAAGACCAAGGTATGATTTTGTCTTATGCTTTGAGGCTTTCCGGCTTCACCCACTGTTACAGGACTCAGTGGGGACCAGTGACTCGCAGAGGGTCACTTCCCATGAGTCCACCGCCCATCTCTGGACAAGGAGCCTAAGCCTTGGGCAGACCCACAAGTAACCATGGACAGCCCATTGGTTAATTTAAGCCTGGCTCAGTGCTGCTTTGTAGTGGTCTCCATCACCGTTCCTTCTAGGAGTCTAGGGTCTGTGCTAGGAGTTAGAAGAAGAGGCAGAAAAGAGGAAGTGGGGCGCCCTTCCCTTCTTCTGAGGCCATGGTAGACACAGTCTCATAACAAATCAAACTAGGATTTTGGCACAAGCTAGGCTGTGGCTCAGAATCATCAGCTGTGCCCCAGATGGTTACTACCAGTAGGTCCAAGTTAGCATTCGAAGCGGAACCCTCCTGATCCACCACCAGTCCAGACCTGACTACAGTCATAGGTGTGAACTCCTGCTGCAGGTGGTGGGCAGAGTGAGGCCCCTGCAGCCTCCCCAGCCTCTGTCTTCTTCTAGCTGCCCGGCTTCTCATCAGTCCAGCCGCAGAAGTGGTGGAAGGGCAGGCAGTGACTCTGACCTGCAGGAGTGGCCTGAGCCCAGGGCAGGACACTCGCTTCTCCTGGTACCTGAATGGGGCCCTGCTCCTCGAGGGACCCAGCAGCAGCCTCCTGCTCCCTGCGGCCTCCAGCACCAACGCCGGCTCTTACCACTGTCGTGCCCAGGATGGCCACAGCACCAGCGGCCCCTCCATGCCCACCATCCTCACTGTGCTCTGTGAGAAGCCTCACCCGGCCACTCCTCCTGTGGGGAAGGTCACCTGAGGGACCAGCAGCAACCCCAGCTGCTCCAGTCCACTTGACTCCATCTTGCCCAGGGACCACAGCAAAAGTGTGGTCATAGCTGGCCACCGTGACCCAGGGCTGAAATTGGGACCATGAGTCTGGGACTTCTACTTCTCTGTGTCTTGGTCTGAAAACATAGCCCACTTGCCCCTCTTCTCAAAGCTGTGCTGACCCCCCCCTTCATTCTCAGGGGTAGGGGCTGGGACAACAAACTCCCATAGATGTATACATGCCGTATGGACAGGGCCCCCAGGATTCCTGTAGATATTAAGAAAGAAGCCCTTGACACTGGACAGACCAGACCCTCCCTCTCCTGCCACAGGCAGATACCCCACAGTGGCCAGGGACTGAGTCCTATTCAGGGAACATTCAGGTTCCAGAAAGCCTCCCTGACACACAGTACAGGCCTGCCCGAGGTGGAACTGAGACTCACAGCCACGCAGTGCATACTTCCCAGCTAGAAAACCGCTCCCCTTCTTTCAGGAAGGGTCATCCAGCTCCAGGGCTCTGGTCCAGTTTCCCCTGGGCAGTGCACAGCCTGCACAGCTGGCTAGGGCTGCTCTGGGGCCATGCCTTTGTCTGGTGTGCCCTGGGCACCCAGCCTGGAGTGGACTTGGGGCCCTGGCAGTGGCCTTGGAGTGAGTGCTCTGCTCTTCCTTCCCACAGACCCCCCCCACCAGCTCACACTCACTGTACGCCTGGAATTGGACGCAGCTGGGGCTGAGGCTAGGCGACGCGGCCTCCTACTGTGCCGTGTGGCCAGTGACCCACCTGCCCATCTACGGCTGCTCCATGGGGATCATGTTGTGGCCACATCATCTGTGGGAGGCTGTGGCACCTGTGGGGGTTGCTCCCCACGCACAAAGGTCACCAACGAGCCCAACCTGCTTCAGGTGGAGATTCCTAACCCAGTGCTGGAGGATGAGGGCG
The DNA here is from genome assembly GCA_004027025.1 of Myocastor coypus. NCBI lineage: Eukaryota > Metazoa > Chordata > Mammalia > Rodentia > Myocastoridae > Myocastor > Myocastor coypus. The sequence continues at coordinate 30,873 of PVJA010001713.1, read as the reverse complement.
TGTACCTGTGTGAGGCCAGCAATGCCCTGGGCAACGCCTCAGCCTTGGCCACCTTCAATGCCCAGGGTGAGGGGCAGGGGCTATGCCCCTGGGCCTTCTTTTGGGTCTCTGCCTGGGGCCGGGGTGGTCAGAGCAAGGGCTGTCTCCACTGAGCTTGTGTCCCCTGCTTTCTAGCCACTGTCCTGGTCATCACTCCATCTGACTCACTAGAGGAGGGCACAGAGGCCAATCTGACTTGTAGCGTGAGCCTGGAAGACACTGACCACCCTGCCAATTTCTCCTGGTTCCGGAATGGGGTGCTGTGGACTCAGAGTTCCCAGGAGACTGTGAGGCTGCCATCTGTGGCCAGGACTGAGGCTGCCCTGTATGCCTGTCAGTACATCACTGAGATTGCCACCCAGCCCTCGGCGCCTGTGTTCCTGAACGTGCTCTGTGGGTGCCAGGCAGGGCAGTGGGGTGCTGGGGGTAGCCCTGGAGCACACTGGGTAGGGATGGGGGATGGGGAGGGCAGAGCTTGGCTGGGCCTAGGTTTTTGTTTGTAGGGGGAGGGGACATAGTGTGGCAGGGTGGGCAGGGCTGCAAGAGCCTGATCTCCCCCATTCTTGCAGATCCCCCAGACCCTCCAAAGCTGTCAGCCCTCCTGGACATGGGTCAGGGTCACATGGCCATGTTCATCTGCATTGTGGATAGCCATCCCCTGGCTCAGCTATCCCTGTTCCATGAGGAACACCTCCTGGCCACCAGCTTTGGACCCCAGCTTCCATCCCATGGTAGGCTCAAGGCTAAGGCCATCCCCAACTCCCTGCAGCTGGAAATCCACAAGCTGGCCCTTGGGGACTCTGGTCACTATCACTGTGAAGCTACAAATGTTCTGGGATCGGCCAACACCTCACTTTTCTTCCAAGTCCGAGGTAAGTGTGTGTCCTTTGATGATAGTAGACTCTAGTACCAGGGGGGCTTTTCATCCAGATGTTAAGTTGTATTTGTGCTGTGGATTTTGGAGAGAAATGGGAGTCTTTCTCCTTTGCCTCCTGGTAGACATTTTTGCCTGTCATAACTACAGTAGCAATTAAGAGGCAGTGGCAGTTGGGCAAGGTGGCTGGTTTGATTAGCATACTTCTGCCATAACTTATTAATAATATAATTTTGTTGTAAGTATAGTAAAAATTCTCCTAAAGAACTTAACATACACATGTATTATGCACATGTATGTATGAATGTATATACATATACATATTGTGTCCACGTTCTCCTGTATAAAAATACTCTTGGAGCAAATAAGCAAGAAAACAGGAAAGGTGGTGCCAGAAAGTGAACAGGCTTCCTTTCCTATAACTCTTAACAGTGGCCAGTTTTGGACATTTACTTTGGACCTTTGTTCTGGGTATCTTTTTTTATTTATAATATACATTTCAAGGCAGAGACATGGAGGGGCAGTCTTTCTCCGGAGCTCACTGTCTAGCGCATGATCCGCAGGGCCTGCTAACTCTGGACTAATGTAGCCTGGGCCCCCGCATGACATGTGCTCTTGGTTTCCACCCGGTGCTGTTTTGTCTCACTCCTGAGCCGCATCTCCTGCTCCATGCCTGGGGGCCGACAAGCACCTACCCTGGCCTGCTTTCCTGGCTCTTGTGCCTGGATCTTGCAGCCTGGATCTAGGCGCAGAGTGGGCTACAGAGGGCTGGAAAGAACCCCAGGATGGGGCCGGCAGAATAATTCAGTGGTCTAAAGTGCCTGTTAGGCAAACCTAGGCAAGCACAGGACTGCAGTTCGATCCCTGGCACCACAGGCAGTGCCAGCCCTAACTCCAGTGCAGGCTGAGCCAACTACAAAACAAAAACAAAGACAAAAAAGACTCCAGGTTGCACAGCTGCCAACCTGCTCCTCAAGCCCTGGGCCATGGTCAGGATGGTGGCCCTCAGCTTGACCTAAACCCCTCCTACTTCAGTGCTTTAAGGGTTGGCCCAACATTTGTCAAGAGCTCACACATGCAGGTGCCACAAAATCCCAGTTCCTGCAGATACAGTGTCCTGTGGGTGGGATGTGATTGGCAGAGCAAAACCATAACTCCAGCCAGCTGGTGGATGGTGAGAGCCAAGTAGGACAGAGTTGGTATAAATGGGTTGGGAGCAGGAGTGGCAGAGACACATGGCTGAAGCTGGGCCACTGTCTGAGGAGAGCCTTCAGGGACACAGGATTGGTGTTACAAAATCTTGTACAGTCAGACGTGCAGTCCTAGACTGCTGGAGTTGTGCTGAGGCCACACTTGCCTTGGTTTCTCCCTGCAGAAGCTTGGGTTCAAGTCTCACCATCCTCTGAGCTCCAGGAAGGCCAGGCTGTGGTCCTAAGTTGCCTAGTGCCTACGGGGATCCCCGAGGAAGCTTCATACCTCTGGTTTCGGGATGGCCAGCCCCGCCACGAGTGGACCTCAGCCACGTTGCGCATTCCAGCCATAACTCTGAAGCAAGCTGGTGCCTACCACTGCCAAGTTCAGGCCCCAGGCTCAGCCACCAGCCTGGCTGCCCCGGTCAGCCTACATGTGTCCTGTAAGGGCGTGTCCCACTCATAGGTGGGAAGGGGCTGTTACTATAACAGAACCTGGGTGGGGGACCCTGGCCAGGCCCTGACCATTCCCCACCATGCAGATGCCCCGCGGCAGGTCATGCTCACCACCCTGATGGACACAGGCCCAGGACGACTGGGCCTCATCCTGTGCCGTGTGAATAGTGACCCTCCAGCCCAGTTGCGGCTGCTCCATGGGGACCGCCTAGTGGCCTCCACCCTGCAAGCCGTGGAAGAAGCTGCTGGCAGGGATGCCCGGCTGCAGGTGACTGTGACCCCTAATGCACTGCGCCTGGAGATCCACGACACAGTGCTGGAGGATGAGGGCACCTATACCTGTGAGGCCTCCAACACTCTGGGCCAGGCCTCAGCTTCAGCTCACTTCGATGCCCAGGGTCAGTGTGTGTGTGTGTGTGTGTGTGTGTGTGTGTGTGTGTTTGTGTGTGTGTGTGTACCCTGAAAGAGAACAGAGATGAGAGATGGCTCTGGAAGCCACTTACCTATATCCTCAACTCTATTCCCTTTGCAATAAGATCTTTCTTGTTTTTTTCATTTTTGTTTTTACCTGATGCCAGGGATTAGACTCAGGGTAACTCTTCCACTGAATTACGTTCCCAGCTCTGTTTTATTTTATTTTTGTTTGTTAAGACAGTCTCATTGTGTAGTTCAGCCTGGTCTTTAATTCACTATATATTCCAGGCTGCCTCAAATTCACAGCAAACCTCCTGCCTCAGCCTCCCAAGTGCTGCATTACAGGTGTGTACAGCCATACCTGGTTTTTAATTTACATTTATATAATTTATTTTGAGGCAGAGTCAGGCTAAGTTAACCAGGTTGGCGTTAAACTTATGATCCTCCTGCCTTAACCTGCTCAGAAGCTGAAATTACAGGTATGAGGCATCACACCCAGCTAGAAGAGTCCTTTTTAAGCAAAGACATTTTCATGGATGCCCTGTTTATAAACTAATCAGAAAGTGCATGTTAAGGAGAAACCACTGGGAGGCCTAGTTCTCCCCATTTTCCCCTAGCAGGGTAGGGAGAGGCTCAGGGCTCTCCAGGGGTCAGCTTGGAAGCACCTGGAAGACAGTGCTTCTAGGGATGTCCTGAGGGTGATTTATCCGCCTGCAGACAGGTGACTCCCTTCACACTGCCTCAGGCACTCATGAGTGTCCCTCTCTTTCCAGCTGTGAGTGTGCAAGTGTGGCCCAAGGCTACTGTGCAAGAGGGGCAGCAGGTGAACCTCACCTGCCTCGTGTGGGCCACTCACTTGGCACAGCTCACCTACACATGGTACCAGGACGGACAGCAGCGCCCAGGTGCCCGCTCCATCTCCCTGCCCAATGTCACACTCACTGACGCTGCCTCCTATCGCTGTGCTGTGGGGGCCCCTGGCCAGGTGCCCTGTTTCTCCACACCTGTCACCCTGGATATCCTCTGTGAGTCTGGTTGGATGCAGGGTGGGACTCAAGGCCAGGGCCCCATGGCTAGCTGTAACTCCATACCCAGACAGTGGATGGAGCAGTGGATAAGGAGCATTGATTTGGGGTGAAATGACGTGCTCTCTCTGGGCAGAGGGGCAGTTGGGGTGGGAGCCAGGCCCCTCCTGGGTTCTAGTGCCACCTGCAAGCACCCGGGACACTTTCTGGGCCCTTGCAGATGCGCCCCGTGATCTACGCCTGACCTACCTCCTGGAGAGCCATGCTGGGCAGCTTGTTCTGGTGCTGTGCACAGTGGACAGCCACCCACCTGCCCAGCTGGCCCTCAGCCATGCTGGCCATCTACTGGCCTCCTCATCCACAGCCTCGGTCCCTAACACGCTGCAACTGGAGCTGCAGGTGCCCAGGCCCAGTGACGAGGGGCTGTACAGTTGCTCAGCTCGCAATCCTCTGGGCCAGGCCAACAAGTCACTGGAGCTGCGGCTGGAGGGTGAGGCATTCCCCGGCCCAGGCCACAGGAGTCAGCCGTGGGAATAAGCGGCAGTGTCTGACTGGGCTCAGCTGACGCTGACCTCCTTAGGTGTACGGGTGACACTGGCTCCATCAGCTGCTGTTCCTGAGGGAACCTCCGTCACAGTGACCTGTGAGGATCCTGTTGCACGCCCACCTGCACTTTATGCTTGGTACCACAATGGCCGCTGGATGCAGGAAGGGACAGCTGCCTCACTGAGGTTCCTGAGGACTACACGGGCTCACACGGGCGCCTACTCCTGTCAGGTCCACGATGCTCAGGGCACACGCAGCTCCCGACCAGCCTCCCTGCAAGTCCTCTGTGAGCAGGGACCCTTGGCTGGCACTGCCTGGGATGAGGGTAGGGGTGCACAGGGAATACAGTGGGCTCAACTTCCTAGTGGGCATGTGGGAAGCAAAGGACATGGGACCTAGGACCCCTGCCTGGAGGATTCTGCCCATAGGATTCCTGGAAGGTGTCACTCTAGGAAGTGGCCATTTGTCTAGAGGCTCACCTCACCACCATCAGGCACAGGTCAGCAAGAAAAACAGACCACCTAGACAAGGCCCTATCTGTCCCCTGCCCTCCAGATCCCCCCCAGGACGTTGTCCTTTCCTCCTTCCGAGACTCCAGAACCAGCCTCATGGTCATGGTACAGTGCACAGTGGACAGTGAGCCACCTGCTGAGCTGGCACTCTCCCACAATGGCACAGTGCTGGCCACTAGCCATGGACTCCACAGCTCAGCATCTGGGACTAGGCATATCCAGGTGGCCCACAACGCCCTGCAGCTGCAGGTGCCAGATGTGCCAGCAGGTGATGATGATACCTATGTTTGCACAGCCCACAATGTGCTGGGTTCAGTGAGCACCACTTGGCAGCTGCGGGCGGAAGGTGAGCGGGAGAGGGGGAAAGAAAGGGACTTGGATGCTGTGGGCCGGGCCCTGTGTGAGGGGCTGGGACTGCCACTAGAGGGCCTTCAGGGGCAGCAGGCAGCACTGCCCTGAGAGGCCAAATCACTGGAAGGGTCACCAGGCCTGGGGGGGAGATGTGGCTTCACCCTGTGAGATCTTGTGAAGAACGACAGGTGTCACAGTGCCCAAGGGGAGTTGGCAGAGGGAAGACAGAGCTCTGTCCTCATGGAACTAAGGCTGGGGTGGAGACAGAAGCAGAGCGCCACCCTTAGGCAGCCCAGACTCAGAGAACAAGATGCAGCCTCATCTTATCAGATGGGCTGGTCTGATGAGGGAGGCCTGGCCTGTACTGGAAGCCCTGTTCCCAGATACAAAGCAGCCCGCTTCTGACTACCAGTCTGAGGGGAAAGGTACAGTCCCAGCTTGGGGTACCCAGACCCTAAGATGGCCAAGACCTCTGCACATTGCACAGGACCATTGAGCCCTAACCTCCTGCCTTTCCTTGGCTGTAGGATTCACTGGTCTCTTGGGTACCCAAGGGAGACACGGAGATAGGAATGAGGAAAAGACAGACAAGAAGACAGGAGCTGGGATTAGGTGGAAGTCTGTTTGCCTGACTGGCAAAGACCCAAAGAACAACAAAAGGGGCCTTTATTTATACCTTTGCAAAGTTAGTATCATGTGATAAGGTTGCCTAGTGACTAACAGGTGACATTGACCAGGCTGGCTGCTTTTCTTGAGACTGAGGTAGCTTGACTGTTTGAGGCAGTCTAGCTTGTCCTGCCCTCCTACATATGATCAAATTCCAGCTTCACCTGCTCCCAGCACTTGCCTTGACAACCTGTCCATTCTTATCCTGCAGGTGTGAACGTGGTGGCTGAGCCAGGCCTGGAGGTGCCTGAGGGCACTGCACTGAACCTGAGCTGCCGCCTCCCTCCTTTTCCTGGGCCCATGGGCAACTCCTCCTTTGTATGGTTCCGGAATGGCCGGCCCCTACACACTAATCCCGGGCCTATTCTTGCCTTCAGCCGTGTGGGCCGTGCCCAGGCTGGGCTGTACCACTGCCAGGTGGAGCTACCCTCTGGCCCCTCTGCCTCTGCTCCTGCCATGCTCCAAGTGCTCTGTGAGTGTTAAGCCTCCCTGCATCTTAGGTGCCCATCTTGGGTTTTCCTTTTCTGTCTGCAAAGAGCAAGGGCTTCACCAAATCCAGACCCTCCCACTGCTGGAATGCCCTGTGCATCTGTCTTGCTTCCCTCACCTGTGAAAGGGGACCATGTCAGCTCCCTGTTCTTGGGAGGAGCACGGGAGATACACAGAGTGCCTGGTACCCAGTGGTCTCATCAGCCATAGTCTAGTCTTCAGTAGCATCCAAGCCTCATCAATCAGTTACTGCTGTATAACAAGCCATTCCCAGTTCACAATTCTGTGGGTCTCAAATCTGGGCTGAGTTCAGCTGGGCAACTCTGCTGGCCTCGCCTCATCTGGCTGCAGGTTTCCAGTGGCTCCATGAGGCTGGATGGTCCAAGATTGTGTTCCTACACAGTCCCATTCAGAAAGCAGAGTGTGAGCAGCAAGGCGTTCGAGGTCTAGCCCCAAAGTTCCATAATATCTCTTCTGCCTTCAGTTAGTCAAAGTGAGCCACAGATACCAGGGATGAGGAAATAGACTCTACCTCTCCACAGGAGGTGCAACAAAGGCACCATGACCAGGGGCAGGGAGGAAAGGGCCTGTGACCATTTCCTGAAATCTCCATCCCTCTCTCCACAGACCCTCCTAAGATGCCTACCATGACAGTCTTTGTGGAGCCTGAGGGTGGTCTCCAGGGCATCCTAGACTGCCAGGTGGACAGTGAGCCCCCAGCCAGCCTGACCCTTCACCTTGGCAGCAGACTGGTAGCGTCCAGCCAGCTGCAGGGTACTCCTGCAGAATCACACATCCATGTCTCAGTTTCTCACAATGCTCTGCGGGTGGACATGGAGCTACTGCGGCCCAGTGACCAGGGGGAATATGTGTGCTCTGCATCCAACAGCTTGGGCTCTGCCTCTGCCTCTGCCTACTTTGGGGTCTCAGGTGAGAGAGGTACCCCTCTCCCAGGCCTCTCTGCTGCCACTAGCTCAACCCTTGTACTCTGCTGTGCCTGTCTGTCTGGTCTCAACTGGCCTCTTGAAGTTCCCCAGATGAGGGCCTTGAGATAAAGTGGAAGGGGAGCACTGGGGCACCATGGAGGGAGCACTAGGGCTCAGAGCCATGGCCGTCCCTGAGTTCCTCCTCTGCCTTGTAGCCCTGCACCAGTTACACTTGTTCCAGCATCTCCTTTGGGTTCTGGGACTGCTGGCTGCCTTCCTGAGCTTGCTGTTGGGCCTGGGGGCCTACTATGTGTGGAGGTAGGTCTGGGTCACCTTGCCTTTTTCTTCCAGCGCCCCACCTTCTTTATGGGGACCTCCCACCTTCCAAGTCCATGTACTGCTACTCCTCCTAATGAGGGAATTCTCCCAGAATTGCCTCCTCACCCTCTTGCCATAGCTTCCTCTTTCTTCCTCCACACCCTGTTTGTGTTGAAGAAAGGGCTGGGGAGGAAGAACAATGAGATGCTCTGGAAATGGGTCATCTGGGCCTGCATGGGCCAGGGCAGAAACGAGGAGCAGACGTCTCTGAATCCTTTCTTGGCTGCGCAGGAAGCGTTCTCAGCATGTGCACCTAAGCAGGAATTTGGAGATGAACTTCTCTGATGGACGTGGAGACATGCAGGTAGGCACTCCGCACAGCTGGGCACATGCAGGCCTTGTGCAGGCCTGTTTACAGTGCTAAGCTGGCATTTGGGATGATGCCTGGGGCCAGAGGGAGGTTGGGGAAGAAGTGCAGGGAGCCAAGATCCCACTAGAGCAAGAGCCATGCTCTGCTCAGGGCTCGCTGTGTGGATCACTGGTCTTGGCAGCATCACTTCCACTTCCAAGACCCACTTTCCAATTCCTTTGCGTTTGTCTTTAGTTCTTCAGTACTCTTGAGCTTGCCTCTCAGCTAGGCAGGGGTGAAAGTGTGCCCCATTCCCCACAGATGCACAGCCTTGGGGGTCAGAGGCAGAGCTCTAGCATGCACATTCCCACCAATCCCCTTAGAGGATCTCCTAGAGCAGGGTGGGGTACATGGCATACAGTGGTTGTGCCTACAGTCTGCCTATAACAAGGGTTTCTTTGTGGAAAGTTTTTTGATCCTGATATAAGCACAGGTGGAACTTTATTCTGTGCTCAGCAGCTGAGCTGACAGGTGGCACTGCCTGCCCCCAGGAGGAGGAGGTACTGACGAACCAGGCACTGTGAAGAAGCCAGCGCTGGGTCCTGGCTACCTCTTTGCAAAGGACGTGGCGACATCTGACTTTTGAAGACTTGGCTACAACTCCTCTGCCCCGATGAAACATGGGTGGTGAGAAGTAGGGAAAGATTTCATCTACCCACAAGATGCTGCCTGTAGGGGACCTTTGAGAGATCTGAGTTGATCCTGCCACCCACCCCACTTGCCTCTCCACCTCTGTCTTTCCTCTGGATCTCTCCTCTCCATCATCTTTTCCAAAAGAAGTACTGTATCTGAACATCTTTCTCCTCAAAAACACCCTAGACTTTTGGATGATTAGAATAGAAGGGTATTTGTGTCCTCATAGCCTAGCCAGGGTACTCTGTACCAAATAGTGTATCAGTAAGTCAGACTGCTCTACCATGAGACCAAATACAGTTGCTTCAAAATGAATTTCATTTTTCTTTCCCTAATAGTGTGGACATGCTACAGTGGCATAAGGTGTTAGGGCTTCGGCTCCTTCTGTCTTACTTTTCTCCATCCCTAAAGGATAGGCTTTGCTAGTGAGGCTCATGATGGCCTCGCTGTGGCCATACACACCCACCCCCATCCAAAAGATGGAAAAATGAAGGTGGAAGGAAGGCACCTCCACTGCCACTGTGCACACAACCCAGAAGTTGCATGGGTCAATTTCACCCCCTTCCTCTTAGCTGGAGTTTGTTCACAGGAGTGCACCAACCTGCAACAGAAACTGGAAAGGGGGTTTTATTCTGAGCAGAGTCCATTGAGTTGTTTCCAAAGGGCTCTCAGCCATGGAGTCAATCCAGGGACTTTTGATAATGATGGGCATGACCTCTCTTAGTGCCCCTGGCCACTCTGTTCTTGAGCTTCCTGGAAGAGATAGTAGGTTCCTCTCACACAGTGACACTAAAGAAATCACCTTTGGTAGTCCTTAAGGTGTGGGCATGCTGATCATTGGGCTAGATCTGGCCCTTAGAAGAAGTAGTGCCCCTTTACCATCCTCTCCACACCCACCTCAGCTTAACAGCCTTTCAAACGTGAAGAGCAGACATGAATGAGCTTAGCATTCCTGGTCTTGTTCCAAGTGCATTCCCTGCTGGTTGTCTGTGTACCTGGACTTATTGAAACCAATCAGGGTGATTGACAAGGAATGACGTACCTGGGAAGCAGGGACTGGAGGGGCTGGTTCTCAAGCTGCTGGAGACTCCTCTTGTAGTCTGCTAGCAGGTGATGGAAGGAGCAAAGGGCTTGCAGCTCTCAGCTCTGGGTTGAGAAACACCAAGAGTAGTGGGGCATTGGTTCAGGAGCTAACAGGCTGGGAAAAGACCAAGGTGAGGTGTGACTAGGGCCCCACCCTCCCTCATTCCAGGCCCCATTTCTTTTTGTGCCTGATTGCCACACTCTTCCTGGAGCCTGTCCAGTATGTCCTTCTAATAAACTTCCACCTTATGGTGCAGCTGCAGTGAGTTTCTTTCTTGCAGCACAAACTTTTGGGCTTAGAACACAGAAGACTAAAAAATTGATGAATTCATTCTGGGGAGCATCTGCAGACAGTGCCAGGGAGGGTAAATCACATGACATTGTCACAAGCTACCTTTTTCTGGGTGAGTGTGTCCCTCCCGCTCCCTGAGGCTCTGATCGTGTGCTGTTCCTCACATGGCTAGCACAGCACTGGTCCTATTACCTTGTTGTTGAGTGGGAGGGTAGAAACCCTGGGTTAAATCCAAGGGTAAGACAGACAGAACAAACCAAATGCAGCCAGATGTTTGGAGAATTGCAGATGGCCAGGGAAGGGTATTTGGGGACATGTGAGTTGAAAGTCTTCATCTGGATCTGGGTCTCTCCAGGAGGATATATGTCCACCTTGGGCTGGAGGGAGCTTAGTTAGTTCTTCTGTGGTCTGAAGGCTCCCTAGACTTTGAAATAAAGTTGCAATTAAATTGTAACATACAGAAAAGATACAAATTATAAATGTGCACAGTTCAGGGAACTTTTCAAAAGGAAACAACTATGCAGGCAGCACAGATCAAAAAATAAAAAGTTCCCCCCAACTCCCCCAACACTTCTGCCAGTGGCAACCTCCCAAGGGCCGCTACTGTCCTGATTTCTAACACCATACTTCATTTTCCTGCTTCTTAACTTTCTGCAAATGACACTATGCAGTATGTATTAAAATTTTGGGAAACAATCTGAGAATATCTATTGCGGCTGAAACACTCTCATGACCCCGACATTCCACCCCTGGGTATTTACTCAAGAAATGAGGGTTTATGTCAGGGTCAGTGTGAGACTTGCAGTGCTACCCATCACAGCCAGAAATAGAGACAACAAATGCATGCTAGCAATGGAAAGGCAACATAAACTGTACTGTGCTCCCACAGTGGAATGCTACAAGATGGTGAGCATGCACTGTGACTCAGGCAACGGTACAGGTGGTGTTTCAGGCGCAGGAGCCAGAGGCTTCCTTTGCTCTGGGAGGCATCAGCCTCTCTAGCATGACTGCGCTGTGCCCTCTGCCCAGTTGTAAAGAAGATACAAGTTTCCAGGCACCATGGAGCTCTGGGTCTGAGAGGAGGGGAGGGGAGCAACTGTGAGCCTCTGTGAAACATGCTATGGCAGGAAGTGCCATGCAGGACAGCAGCTCAGCTTTGGCTCAGGAAGGGCCCCTAAATGAGGAGACATCTGTCTGCTTCTTGAATGTCACAACGACCAGCTTCACTCTGCCAGCCCCTTCCACCACGCCCTTCCACCAGGCTCTTTCTGCTTGGAGCAGGCCAACTTTATGGACTGAATCTGTGAGCTGCAATAAGGCCCTCTGAGAAAGTGGCTAATATACTGAGGCTGCCATCATTCACTATGTAATACTTTGGCCAGCGATGGGCTGTGTGAATGACAGTGGTCCTATAAGATCCCAATGCAACTGAAAATGTGCCTGGTGTTTGATGTACTTCTTCTACACTTAGGTATGTCTAAGATACTTTCCATTGTCTGTGGCATTCACTACAGAAATGTACCATATATAGAACCTAGGTGTGGCTCAGGCCACACCAGCTAGGTTCTCTAAATGCATGCCCTGTTTCATTCAGTCTTGGTCTCTGTCTCTGTCTCAGTCTCTGTCTCTGTTTCTCAGCAAGGGCTCATTCACACTAGGCAAGCAGTACACCACTGAGCTATGTTTCCAGTCTTTTATCTTTTAAAAAAAGTTTTTTGTTTTGTATTTAAATTATGAAACAGATTCTAATTGGCCAGACTGACCTCAAACTAAAACTCTTTCCGCCTCAGCCTCCCAAGTATCTGGGATTACAAGAGTGCACTATCATGCCTGGCCAATGAAATCTCTCAATGAAACATTTCTGAGAATAAACCCAGTCATTAAGCAAGGCATTACTGTATTGATACACAGAATGGAGTAAATGAACCTCAAAAAAAAGCATCATGAAGGGGAAATGGAACCAGATATAGAAGAGTATATGCTATATAATTCTATTTATATGTACAGGCAAAACCAGCCTATGACCACAGGGCATGGTGGCACACACCTATAATCTCAACACTTGGGAAGCAAGGGGAAGGAAAATTATTTCAAGTTTGAGACCAGCCTGGGCTACAAAGTAAGCTCAAGGCCAGCCTGAATGACACAGTGAGATCCTGTCTCATAAAGACAAACAAAACAAAACAAAAACAGCCTACAGATGAAACAGAAATAAGTGGCCCTCGGATCACAAGTGAGAGAATCTCGGGAAGGGGACGTAGGCAGCTTGTGGGAGTGTTGGAAATGAGCCATACTTTGGTGGTGACACTATTATATACAGTTATCAAACTCACTTAACTACTACTAAGAAATTGTATAGAAATGTTACCTTAAAAAACTGTTTTTTTTTTTTTTTTTGTCTTTTTGAGACAGGGTCTCACTATGCAGTTCAGGCTGGCCCTGAGCTCACTTTTGTAGCCCAGGCTGGTCTCGAACTCACAGCGATCCTCCTGCCTCAGCCTCCCGAATGCTGGGATTACAGGCATGCGCCACCACGCCCGGCAAAACTGGTATTTTTGGAAGTTGATTTAAAAACCTAAACTAATGATTTATCATCCTCAAAACAGCAGTAATGAGTAATGCACTGATATCCTAACCAAAATAAAAGGTCAAAGTGCAGAAAAATGTTAACAGGAGAGAAAAAAGTCCTATTGTCTTGGGTATATATGAAGATCTGAAAGCCTATGCAAAATATTAAACTATTTCCTGTGGGGAAAGATGGTCGAAAGGATGGAGACTGAAGCAATTGGAAGACTTTTATCATAAGTCTTATGATACTTAAAGATATGATACTATGCATCTTATCATATTTAAAAAAAACAAAACTTTCCGAATGGGCTTTGCTTTTTTTCCCACACTGGCAGAATTCCTGGGCCGACGGGATCTTCCTGCCTCAGCCTCTGGAGTAGCTGAGACTAGAGGCAGGGTCCACAGTGCCACACACTCTCATCAGGCTTTCTGTTGTTTGAATCACAACAGTGTAGGCTTGCTGAGTCTTTTACTAACAGAAGCACTTATTCCAAATTTTCAGGAACAAACAGATTTTCTTGAAAATTAACATCCCTGCCTATCAGAATATTTTGTATCTAGTACTCAAACAAGCCTTTATAACATGAAACAGATGTTCCTGAGACCGAAAGTCTCCCCCACGCTGGAATGCAGGGCTCTGTATAGTTCTAACCTCTTGCTGGAAGCGCCTGTCCCGCCTCATCGCCCTTTCTGGAACCCCCAGGCTTGGCGCTGCTCGCCTGCACTGTGCGCACTGCAGACCTGGGCTGGGGCCGCCGCCTTGGAGATAGCTGCATCTGACGGGCTCTTCTCCTGGGGCACCTGGCAAGCCCTTGCGGGGTTCTTGCTCTGAGCAGGACCGAGGACAGACCTTGGGCCCAGGACCCCTCGCTGAGGTTGCTCCTAGCCCTGGTCGGGGCCGATCCCTCTGTGATCCCCCGCGGTTCCCGCCCCGCTCCACCCTCTGCCCGGGTGCTGCCCCGCCCACTCCAGCCTCCTGCTTGGCTCTGCCGAGCGGCCGGGTGGGATCCCAGGGCCTGGACCAGACCTGAGGCCGCCGGTGGCCTAGGCGGGCTTGGGGAAGCCTCCATCCAGCCGAGGTAAAGCTGGAGGCCATGGGCAGGGAGTTCCTGAGAGCTCAAGGGTCGCCTGGACTGCAGTGGGTGCTGTCACTACTGCTGCCGCTACTGCTGCTGTTGCTGTTGTTGTCTTCTGGACCTGGACCTGGCGCTTGGGGGCTTTCAGGTGACGATGTGGGCTGACTCCAGGGGCACGTGGGTGGCAGGTTGGGGCTGAGTGAGCTCCCAGCCCTGGCCCACAGAGGGAGATGCTGCAATCCAGGCCCTGACTGCTGGGGAGGCCAGGGCCCTGGAGGATCGGGGTGAGCACTAGGAGGACTGACCAGGGACGCTCATGGCTTGGGTCCACTTTTTTTTTTTTTTTTTTTTTTTCCTACCAGGGGCAAAGCAGAGGGGCAAGGGCCTGCAGGGCCTGCAGCCTGGAGTCTCTAGTGTCCCAGTCCCAGGGGGAACACTGCTGTGTCTCTGGGCCCAGGGTCAGCAGGTCTCCTCCCCAGGACCCCAGGCTCATTGAGCCCCTGAAGTCCTGCACTGCCCACCCGCAGCACCAGCTGTCTCCAGGCTCCCTACCGCCCCTGGCCTGGGCAGCAGTGTGTACTGTTTATAGAGTTGCCTTGTTTGGTTAGTCAGACAAGGATTCTACAGACAGGTCTACTTGGCAGTGTCTGGGAAGCCTGCAGTGTCTTCCAGGGGAGCCTCCCCGAACTCCCTGCAAGGTGGAGCCACTTGCTGGGAGGATCTGCCAGAAGAACCTGGCAGGAGGGCAAAAAGGACACGCAGCAAGGAAAGTGGAGGCCTGGACTGGGCTGGCAATTTAGAGGGTTCAAATTCCACAGCTCTATGGTGGGGACCCACAGATACAAGTGCCTTATCTGTTCTGTCCTGGAAGGGGGAGATGACAGATATCATGCCTTTGGTGACTGTCCAATTGTTCTGTACCTTCATAGGTTTAGTTTGGGGCCAGGAGATAGTATGGGATCCTTGGGAGAGAGGGGCTGTCTGCTCCCACCTCTCTCAGCTGAGAACCCAGCTCCATCTCAGCCCCTTGCCAAGATGCAGGTGGGTAGCAAGCATATACAGGGCCGCATCACACCAATACCCTTTACCCTCTGAGGCCTGGGCTAGTAAAGCCTGGTTCTCTGCACTCAGTTAGGTCCTTCTGGGCTCAGAGATCTCTTTCCACTTGCCCAGATCCACTCAGCGCCCTCAACATTGGAGTCATCCAGCTCCCCTCCCCGACTTGCCCAATAAACTCCTGAAGTTGCATTGTCCCAGATCTTCCATGCCTGAAGTCTGGAAGAGGAGGAGCAGGAGTACGCAGGAGGGCTATTGGCAGGGGGCGGGCAGCTGTCCTTTCTGAAAGTCAGGTTTGTTCTGAGAACTGAGTGTGCAAGGGGTGCAGGGCCTGGCTGCAGCCTCCTGCTGGGGGATGTCAGACTGGCTGGGGAAAGCAGGAGCACCTGAGAGCACTCCAGCACCCTCGCAGCAGTGCTTGGCTCCAGGATGCCCCTAGAGACTTCCAGGAACATCCTGGGTGGAGGACCCAGATTGCACCCTGGTCCTCCTCTCTTTGAACACAAAAACAGGGGCTTCTGAGTCAGAGTCCCCAGGAACCCTACAACCAGCCTCAAGGCCCAAAGGGAGCCGTGCACAAAGTAGACTCCCAAGGCAACATCTGGCAGCCTCCTGGCAGATCTCTCACTCTAAAGGCATTTGCCGCTCAGGCTAAAAATACCAAGGCTGCCTCCTCCTACCCCTCCCCTCTGTACAGGGTGCCTGGGCCTTTTCCTTGTGACCTCTGACTCCCACTCCTCTCTGACCCTAAGTGTGCCCCCTCCCATTTCAGGCAGCTCCCAGGTTCCTAGCTAAGCTCCTCCTTCCCAGGTTCCTGTTTCTATACCTCATCTGTGACTTCTCAGGTACAGGGCTGTCCCAGGAGTGCCTGCCCTTGGAGCCTGACCTATGAGGACCTCCAGGTCTTTGTCCCCAGCCTTTGTTTTCCCCACTCTGCCCTCCTCTCAGGCCCCTCCTATTTTGTGCTATTCTCATTGCAGGAAACACCTCTGGAGAGCCAGTCACCCCACACTGGGTCCTGGATGGACCACCCTGGCGCATGGTCACTCTGGAAGAGCTGGTCAGTGCCATGTTACTGCTCCCTGCAGGGGTCTGGGATCTCTCAGGCCCTCTGCCCTTCCCTTAGTGGTAGCTTGGCAGCTTTTCTGTGACTCCCTGGGTGGGCAGGGGATGTAGTTGAGACACATCTAGGTGGCACCAGCCTGCACACATGGAAGTCATTTTCAGCATGGTCCCTACCCTTCTTCCCTCTCTCCATTATTCATGCTATCCCACCCCCAATAGGCAGAGATAGGCTGAGTTGGGGGGGGTGCTGAGCTCTTCAGGAGCCTCTTTAAACAGACACCAAACTATCTCCCTTCATCTGAGTTTACCAGAGCAGGTGACCCTGTGAGCACACTATTGTCCCTCCCAGACCCTTTCATTGAGGGTTCCGACAGGTCAGCTTCATTACCTGTGCAGTCCACCTGTGGCCAGGGGCAGTGTCACTTGCCTGTGCTCTGATGCAAGCACACTCTGTCCTGCCTCCCCCAATTCTTACTCATCACATTCTTCCAAAGAAACTGTGCCCCTTCTGTGCAGGCCATAGCATTTGCATTGCAAACCCATTTCACAGAGGCACAAACTGAAGCCCAGAAAGGTTGGAAAATTACTCATAGCCACACGGAGCTTTGGCCCATAAACCTGAGACATGCTAAGGTCTGAAAGCTCTCACTTCTTTGTTTCCAGGGAGCATAGAACAGCCTCACTGTCCAAGTCCAGCAAGGACAAAGATAAGAGAGTGCTTCCATGAAAGATGGGTCCCAACTTAGGGCTTCACTGAGAATCTCTAGACCCCCAGGGCCTCCACTCAACTGGGCAGTGCTTTGATATGGTTCTGGACATTGCTGGTACAGGGGCAGGCTGCCATAGGCTGGCCAGCTGGACTGTGGGCCTCCCCATCTGGCCTGGGATGTGATGCATGGGAGAATCCCAGACAGCCCTGCTTTGCAAGCTCTGATCCCTGTGTTCAGGAAGCCTGCTGGGAGGGGAAGACCAGGCAGGACACTGAGCTGGCAGGGCATCCTCTAAGGCAGGACACTCACTCACATTTCAGGAGGGGGACAGGTATGTGGTCAGGGGCCAAGCTTACTAAGGGGGAAGAAGAGAAGGCTGTAGGGGCTGCAGAGGGACGGGAACCTCAAGTGTGGCCCACTGCCCTTCCTCTAGTGCAAACTTTTCCCAACAAACCAGTGGCATTCCAGCCACATGACCTCATGCTTGGGCCTAAAGGGCCTGGCTGGGGAAATGAGGGCTGTCTGCTCCCCACCTGCAGAGGAGCCCCCTGGCCTGGATCCCAGCCTGGTGCATTTTGGGACAAAAGGGGGGGACCAGCCAGGGTGGAGGAAACATTCTGAAGATGCGGCAACCTCCTAGGAATTTCCTGAGCTTGTTCCAACTCTGGGCTTCTAGCCAGGCTGAGGGGACAAAGAGGAAGATGGGGTACTCTGTGAAGTGGAAGAAGCATAGAAGGTGGGGAGAAAGCCTTCTTTATTTCTAGCAATGAAAGCCTGGGATGAGGCCTGTGTTTATTCTGGGGCTCAGGTGTGGGGTGGTTTTGCTGGAGCTATGGAAAACTAGAGGACAGGGTAGTTGGCCAGAGCCAGAGGTGAAGGAATAAAGTCTGAGTTCTCAGGGCCTGACTGTGAGCAAGGTACAGACAGACCCAGCTTCTGGGGCTGTCACTCTGTAGTAGCCCTGACCTAGCATGTATATGGCCCTGGGTTCCATCCTCAGCACCTCCAAAAAAGAGACAGAGACAAGTCCCCACATAGTACAGAGGCCTGAGCCCCAGCTGCCCAGTGTCACTCACAGTGTCCTTGGACTCCATCGTCTTCTTGTCCTGGTCATGCCTTTTCTGACACAAAAGAAGAAGGCAGACCAAGGGAAAGCCCAGCAACTCTGGGTAAGCAAGGTGCCCTTCTAGGGCTTTGCCTCTAAGAAGGACTTGGGATGCCCCTGGCACTCTCTTTATGCACTTTACATGGCTATAGTCACAACAAATACCCCAAGTTTGGGGAGCTCTTTGGATGTTCTCACCCATGCCTGTCCATGTATGTCCTCTGTGGCTGCGTGGGGCCACTGTCCCTGTGGCTTTTTCAGAGCCACTCCACATCTGCTTCCTCCACAACCTGCACTCCTCCTTCCTAGATCCCAATGCCAGACTCGGGGCTGGTGGCCTTGGAAGCTGAGGGCCAGGAGCTCTTGCTTGAGCTGGAGAAGAGCCAGTGAGTATGGGGCTGTGGTGTGGCCAGGGTCAAGAACAGACCCCTGAGGGAGGCTGATGGGAAAGGGACTCAGAAGGGATGCAGGTGGGCAGGTGAGATGGTTCAGCGGTCTAAAGTGCCTACTTAGGAAAGCTTAGGCAACTGAAGGGATCCTGGGCACCACATGCTACACCAGCCCCGCCCTCAGGGCAGGCTGAGCCAGCCATAAAAAATAAAGAAAGGATGCAGGTGACAGCAGTCATCCTGGCCCCTGGCTGACCCCCAGGAGGCTGAGGTGGATGTTGAAGCTGGGTGAGCCCCACATGGATACATCCAGCTCTGCAGCAGCTCCGTGGCTCCCTGTAGAGACCAGTGGGTGCCACCTAGTGTTGAGTTAAAAGAATCTCAGCTGTTTCCACTTTGCACAGACGTGACCGCTTTGCAGGCGAGAAAGGGACAGGGGCACCAAGGGTCAAAGCACATTGAG
Source organism: Myocastor coypus (assembly GCA_004027025.1). Taxonomy (NCBI): domain Eukaryota; kingdom Metazoa; phylum Chordata; class Mammalia; order Rodentia; family Myocastoridae; genus Myocastor; species Myocastor coypus. The sequence goes on along the minus strand of PVJA010001713.1, from coordinate 12,218 downwards.
GATGCCAATGTGTTTATCCTGCCTGTAGAGTCTACATCTGCAAAGAAGACAGTGAGGAGCGGGGAATGAGTTTAGGGGACTCTCACAAGGGATTTTAGGGTCTTGGGTTCTGAACACTCACAACAAAATACTGGGCTGGTGAACAAACAGGCCGGTAGGGCTCAGGCTGAGCATGTGGGTGCCCAGCATGAAGTGCGACAACTTAGAACCATCCATACTCATTATACATAGGTATCACTGACTGAGTTTCAGGCCAGACACTGTTCTGAGTGCTCTGTGTATTTTATTCTGGTTTGAGGGGTTAGATGCACTGGAATAAACCAATTCCACCATGTCTAACCACGGTTTCCAGGAACTTGAGGTCCCCATGCACTGCATGTATGCATGCACGTGTGTGTGTGTGTGTGTGTGTGTGTGTGTGTGTGTGAACAAACATGAGAATACATCCATTCCCACACCCAGTGGGAAGTGAGGCTAGAGGGGCTGGAGGAATGACTGCGCAGTGGGGAAGCAGGCATCACATTTGGGGATCTGGAGGCCACAGTGCAGTTGGAGTCAGTATTTTCTTTTAAAAATATTGATTGACTGATTGACTGATTGATTGGTTGATTGATTGGGTCTTTTGAGACAGGGTCTCACTATGCAGTTTGGGCTGGCCCTGGGCTCACTTTGTAGCCCAAGCTGGTTGAGAACTCGAAAGGTTCCTCCTGCCTCAGCTTCCTGTAGGTGTGCACCATCATGTCTAGCAGGAATTTTCTTTAAGGAGGGATTAGCTTACAGTTGACCCTTCCAGGAGGAAGGGGCATGAGGAAAAGGTTCTAAAGATGGTGGGAATGGGGACCTCTGCATGGGGGAGCAGGGCAGCAGCTTATGGGAGCTGCTTTCTCCCATTGAAGGGCCATGGGAGGTGTGAGGGGAGGATGTGAAGGAGACGAGAGTGTGTCCTGGGTACCCAAGAGGTAGGCAGCAGGAAGCATCTCCGGAACCTTCCCCTCCTGACCTGTGGCCTTACCTGCCTGCTGCAGGTCCCTTGGGAACACGGACCCTTCCCCACTCCTGCCCAGTGCTTCTCCTGCTTCCACCTCCCATATCCAAGCTATCAAGAGACCTCTTTCTTGTTTGGAGGTTCTAGCAGGGGAGCGCAGCTACTCGTATACCCTCGACCGAGGAATTGTCCTCCTCTATCGGGGGTGGTCATCCTCTTCAACTGAGCACACAGGTTTGAGAGGGATGCACATGGATCGTTGAGGGAGGAAGGAGACACCCGCCTAGCCAGCCAGATCAGCCAAATCAACCCTGGCGATCAATGGGGTGACAGATGTCATGGCCAGATTGCCCTCACATCCAAGAGACCTCTTTCTGACCTTCACCTTTCTTTGTCAAACTCGAGGTGTTTCTGAGGGTACCTCACTCTTAGAGCTGCTCCATGGTCTTCAGGGAGGGAGACTGGGAGGAGGCTGGGTGACTGGAGTGATTCCTGAACATCTTCTCCCAGCAGGCTGCTGGCCCCAGGGTACACAGAAACCCACTACAGCCAAGACTGGCAGCCAGTGGTGCTGATCCCTAGCCACATGGTGAGACATGTCTGTGGGCTCTGAAGAGGGCAAGGGTGCTGAGAATGGCACACAAGATAGCCCTTCACTTTCCCTTACCTGACTCCCCAACTCTATTCCAAAGGGAAGTTGGAGCCAGATCCCTGCCCTCCCAGTCCTGCCCGCCTTCCCTTTGCTTCAGCCCTGTCTGAGGTTTGGGGCTGGGGTCCTTCTTCCCCAGGACCACTGCCACCACCGCGGGCGAGTGAGGGGCTTCTCCGACTCTTGGGTCGTGCTCAGCACTTGCTCTGGGATGAGGTAAGCAGTTCTGGGGCTGAAGCCTGGGCCCCCGCTAAGGCAAGAGCTCCTGACATCCAGCTCTCACCCCTCTGCACTTAGGGGACTGATTGCGCTCAATAGCAGTGCCAGCTACTACCTGCAACCCTGGTCACCTGGGGACCCAGAGGACCTCTCGACGCACAGGATATTCCGGATGGAGAGGCTGCCCACCTGGAAAGGGTTCTGCAGCAGGGAGCCTGGGGACAAAGGGAACGTGGCCAGGCTTCCTCCTGCCCCCCTGAACAGGGTCAGGGACACAGACCCTGGTGGGAGGAGGGATAAACACAGTGTGCCTATGTAATTCCCTGAATCAGAGACAGGGATACAAGTCCCAGGCCAGAGGCTACTTGTCCTTGTAATTTAATTCAGGGGCTGAAGAAACAAGTTCTGGCCAACTTTTAAGACTTCTTTCTGGTAATTGAGGTTGGTCAGGACTGAAGGCCAGTGGCTTGTTACTCAAGGTCACCATTTGGCTTCCACAGGAGAGCCGGGAAGCGTGGAGGGGCCCGAGGTACCTGGAGCTGTACTTAGTAGCCGACCACTCCCTGGTGAGGGCAGCACCTGGGTTGGGACAGGACTAGGGCAGGCTGAGAACTCGAAAGGTTCTTCCTGCCTCAGCTTCCTGTAGGTGTGCACCATCATGTCCAGCAGGAATTTTCTTTAAGGAGAAAGATGCACAGCCCCTCACAACACAATCCCCTTTGGTGATTTCTGCCTTTCAGTACTTGATCCAGCATAGGAACTTGAACGACACCAAACAGCGTCTCCTGGAGATTGCCAATTATGTAGACCAGGTTGAAAAGGCAGGGGAGGTGGTGTGGCAGGGCATAGGAAGAGGGGTCCTCCTCCAAGGGCCTCATGCCTCTCCTCCTCAGATCCTTAGGACCCTGGACATTCAGGTGGTGCTGACTGGCCTGGAAGTGTGGACAGAGCAGGACTGCAGCCGTGTCACACCCGATGCAAACGCCACTCTCTGGGACTTCCTGCAGTGGCGCCAGAGGCTGTGGGCAAGGCAGCCACACGACTCTGCGCAGCTGCTAACGTGGGTGTCCCTGACCTCCCGTGGGTGGCAGGCAGGGTGCCTGGACTTTCCCAGCCTCCCTCTCCTGGTCAAGCCGTGCTCTACTCTCAGGGGCCGCACCTTCAGAGGCGCCACTGTGGGACTGGCACCCATTGAGGGCATGTGTCGCGCAGAGAGCTCCGGAGGTGTGAGCATGGTGAGCTGGGCACCAGCGGCACGGGAACGGAGCAGGGCAAAGCTCGTGCCCGCGGTGACGCTCATACATGCTGCCAGGACCACTCAGAATTCCCCATCGGAGCTGCAGCCACCATGGCCCACGAGATCGGCCACAGCTTGGGCCTCAGCCACGACCCCGACGGCTGCTGCGCGGAGCTGGGTGGCTGTATCATGGCAGCGGCCACGGGGTGCGCGCCGGTGCTCAGGGCCGGGCTTGTTCCCACGTGCTGCTTTGCTTATCCCACGGCTTCTCTTTCCTAAAGTGGGGACGGTGACAACCACTTGTCCTTTTGGTTGTCCATAAGTGAAGAAACCTAGGCAAAGTGAATTCTCCCGAGTATGAAGAGTGTGTAACTCAGCAAGGTTGCTCCAAGGTGGAGGAGCCCCGCTGGGTCGCTGTTCCTCTTTATCCCCTGAGCCACGCTCTTTCCTCGCCTCGGGCTAAGTCACTTCCCCTCTGGCCTCTGCCTGGGAGTCCCAAGCCTCCCGTCACCCAGGTGCTATCCCCGCCTGGAAGCAGGGCTCGGGTATTCCGCGCTCCCAACGCCCCCCCACCGCCCCCAGGCGCCCGTTCCCGCGCGTCTTCAGCGCCTGCAGCCGCCGCCAGCTGCGCGCCTTCTTCCGCAAGGGGGGCGGCGCGTGCCTCTCCGACGTCCCGGAGCCCGGACGGGCGGCGCTGCCCGCGCGCTGCGGGAACGGCTTCGTGGAAGCGGGCGAAGAGTGCGACTGCGGCTCCGGCCAGGTCAGGCCCGCTGCCGGCCTCTGAGGACCGGCCCTGCCCTCCTCTCGCTTCCTCCGGAGGTCGGGGCGCCCCGCCTGCGCCCAGTTTTGCCTATCTGATCCTAACAGTGTCCCGACCCCTGCTGCTTCGCCCAGAACTGCACGCTGCGTGCGGGCGCCCACTGTGCCCACGGAGACTGCTGCGCGCGCTGCCTGGTGAGCGCCCGCTGATTCCCGCTCCGTGTAGGCTCTGCGCGGTCGCGCGGAACCCTGAGCGAGCTTGGCTCACATCTCTGTCCTTGGTCTCGCCTGGGGCACCTGCGCAGCTGAAGCCAGCTGGTTCGCTGTGCCGCCAGGCTGCAGGCGACTGCGACCTCCCCGAGTTCTGCACAGGCGCCTCCCCGCACTGTCCCCGCGATGTCTACCTGCTGGATGGCTGGCCCTGCGCCGGGGGCCGAGGCTACTGCCGGGATGGCGCGTGCCCCACGCTGGAGCAGCAGTGCGAGCGGCTCTGGGGGCCTGGTGAGATCACGTGTCCCAGCAGTCTGGCCCCGGCTCAGGCTGGCCGCTTCCTCCTATGGGCAGGGTCTTCAGAGAACTGAGCCTCTCAGGGGCTTTCCCACAAGCTCTGCTGCCCCAGTGCCATGCTTCTGTCCCCAGGCTCCCGCCCAGCCCCCGAGGCCTGTTTCCAGCAGGCGAACCCCATGGGAGATGCCAGTGGGAATTGTGTGCAGGATGGTGCAGGCCCCTTCCTGCCTTGTGCTCAGAGGTGAGGGGCAAGTGGTGGAGCCACAGCTGTGCGTGGGTCCAGAAAGGCGACACTTGCCTTGTTGGCTGCCCTCCACTTGTTCCACAGGGATGCTCGGTGTGGGGTGCTGCAGTGCCAGGATGGGGAGTCCAGTCCCTTGGTGCAGCACGCGGTGCCTGTAGAGTCTAAGGTCTACTTAGACGGCCACGAAGTGGTTTGCCGTGCAGCCCTGGCACTCCCAGATGCCCAGCTGGACCTGCTGGACTTGGGCCTGGTAGAGCCAGGCACTCAGTGTGGACCTAGAATGGTAGGCCCTGTCCACTTGACTCCTTTTGGCCACTTGAATTTCATAGGCAAAAGTGTCATTCTCACCACCCAGTAGGCACTCTGCCCATAGGTGTGCCAGGACAGACGCTGCCAGAACACTTCCTCCCAGGAGCTGGAGCGCTGCCTGCCTGCCTGCCACAACCGCGGGGTGAGTGGCCCAAGCAGTGGGCTGATGTTGGGGTCCCTGGCTCCACTTGACCCTCCTTTTCTCCTCTGTAGGTTTGCAATAGCAACCATAACTGCCACTGCTCTCCAGGCTGGGCCCCACCCTTCTGTGACAAGGTGGGCTTTGGTGGCAGTGTGGACAGTGGCCCAGTGCAGCCTGAAAGTACGCCAGTAAGGGACAGGTGGGCAGGGCCCCAAGTGGTGCACCTAATCAGGAACTTAGTCCTCTGTCCTCTGCAGATGGTGACACCTTCCTGCTGGCAGTACTCTTCAGCTTCCTGCTGCCTCTGCTCCCTGGGGTGGGCCTGGCCTGGTGCTGCTTCCGGTTCCCAGGGTTCCATCTCCAGCGATGTAGGAGGGACCCTGAAAGCTATGGGTAGGCTCTGAGCATTGAAGTGGAGGTTGGAGGCTAAGCCCTCAGAGCTCTTCTGGGCTGGTAGAGGTGGCTGGTTCCTCAGCCTTGCCCCAGGTACAGGAGGACCCTGGGGGCAGTGGAATCCAGGGTGTGGTTTCCTTTCCCTACCGGAACCAGGCTATGGCCTGCACTCCCTTCCTGCCATCTCTGCCCCTCCTGTCTCCTGTCTCGGCCAGTTTTTCTCCAGTTCCCAAGCTTCCTGTCTTTGGAGGCTTCACCAGTTGTCTCATGGGTTTTGAGCCTTCAGCCACCTCTTCTGCCCAAATCACTTCTGTCACCCCCTTCAAGCTCCCTTTGCCTTCTTGCCACTCATTAGCTATGGTGCTGGCTGCTCTTGTGCCATGGCCCTGAACCCTAATCTCAGTGACTTGGGAGGAGGGCTTCATAGTGTAAGTGTGATCAATGCACAGTAGTTCCTTTGCTGGGATGCTGTGACTGTTGACACCCTGTCCTGAGAGTGCTCTGGGCCAACTGAATGAGGATATCATGGGCAGGGGTGCGACACTAGTCAGGCGCTGGGTGCCCACTGACAGGGATTTGGCACAGCTCAGTAGTGATGGGGATCTGTGGCAGTGGACAAGGTGGGCAGCATGGGAGGGACCACTTCAGGGGGCAGTGGCTGCATCTTGTCACTAAGGTAAGGTCTCAAGGGCAGAGGAGCTTTTGGCATGAGATATCAAGGAAGGGGCAATGACCTGGGAGATGGGGCAAGGACCATCAAAGATAGCATGGAGTTCCTGTAGGCAGCAGGGTAACCAAGGCAAAGAGTGCAGGGGGTGTGGCTCCCACTATGGAGGGGGACATCCAGACCTCTAAGGGACCTGAGCAATGCCAGCATCTAGAGGGTGCCCAGAGGCAGGGGTGGTGCCACAGTTGGGGAGAAATGCAGGGCTGGGGGGAGGAGGTCCTGGCAACCCCAGAGCCTCTGGATCTCCCATGAAGCCTGGATCCCAAGGGCTTTTCTCAAGAGGAGGCAGGGAGGAGCCTGAGAGAGTGACTGGGAGCAGAAGGTCAGAAACTCAGGCAACAGAGACCTTGGGCAGGGTGCCATGCCATGGGAAAGCAGCTTCCAGTGCCCTGCTCAGTCACTATTCCCACCTTCTGACCTCTTGTCCTGCTGCTCAGGCCTGAAGATAGCTCATGTGGGGACCACAGCCTGGGTGACCTTCGCCTTGTGCAGTTGGGCCCCAGGACCACCAAAGACCCCCAGCCACTGGGTAAGTGGGGCACCAGAGGGGAAGTGGCTCTTGCCCTGGGCCCTCTCCTCTCCACTCAGCACCAAGCTGCCTGCAGTGCCTTGTACCCCACCCAGCTGCAGGGACTCCCACAACTATACTCATCGCACTCCTTCTCCACTGCTGCTCCCAGACCCTGAGAGCTCTACCCTAGCCCAGCAGCCACCCTGAGAAGCCTGCCACCCTTTTTCATCTCCAAGGTAGGGTTGAGCCTGTGGCTGAGCCCTCTGCCTCTCATTCCCCAGCCACCTGCCTCTTTCTCTCTCAGCTCACTGTCCCCAACTCAGGCATCTAGCTTTGGGTTAATGTGGAAATGAGACATGACTTCTTGGAGAAGCTGCTGTCATGGAGACCCAGATGCTGGAAGGCCCTTGGATCGAAGGGAGAAATTATGGCTCTTCCTGAGTCTTGGGTCCATAGGGAGGGGTACAAGGCATGCTGTCATATAACTTGCAGCCTGGGGCCTTTCAGTCTTGGCAGATCAAGTCCACATGCCAAGATCTATCTATGGTGAACAGGTGGCTTCCAAGATGAGTATAGGTGGCCACTGATGGCCACTCCAGAAACTTGAATCCTGAGGACAGACAGCAAGTCAGCTGACTTCCAATGCTGTCCAAAGCTTGGAACTTCCTTCCTGCTCTGTTGAGCTCTGCTCCAGCCACTCCAGGACCCCAGAGCCTCATCAGAAGTTGCCTGATGATCCTGCTCCTGAGGGCTGGGGCATGCTGGGTATAGCCTTCAAGCCAAGAATCCATCTGCAGGGGATTGAGGTCCCACAGTGTCCCTGACCCCCAGTAGGGAGCCCTCTGTCCTAGGACCTAGCTGTGTCTCTTTTATGCTTATTATTATTATTATCATTAATCTTTTTTTTTAACCAAGGCCAGAGTTTGAGTTTTACTGTCCAGCTGCTCAAGCCTTGATGGCAAACTTGCACAGAGGGTGCTGCCACTCCTTTCATTTCTGCTTCTTGATGTTCAGCTTCTCATTGAGCTACAGCACATGGTTGGGCCGCTTGTCTTTGGCAATGCGCAGCTGTGACAGCTCCACCTTCAGGTCGTCCAGCTGTTTCAACAACTCTTCTTTCTTTTTGCCACAAAGATACTGAGCCTTAATCTTGGCCATAGTTGCAAAAGAAGCCGCTGATGCCGTCTGCTCCAGAGAAAGAGCTCCTTTGTGCAGTCCACTCCATGCGGTTCTGTGGAAGGCAGGGACTCCTGGAGCCTAACATTTCTGAGGAGCTTGCATTTCCTGGAACCTGGCCCTTGCAGACAAGCAAACCAACCAACAAGTGCACAAGATCACTGGGACCTCCTTTCTAGTCTCCTCCTGCTGGGTCCTGTGTCCTGGCTGCTTCCAAAGCTCCCACCCCAACTTCTAGCTCTCTATCTGAGGCATAGAGGGTGTGGCCCTTTGCAGCCCCCTTTGCCTGGACATCATTCAGTCCTTCCCCATTCCATGGGAGGAACAGGGGAGCCAAATCAGGAAAGACAGAGCTGGGCGTGGTGGCTCACGCCTGTAATCCCAGTGCTTGGGAGGCTGAGGCAGGAGGATCAGTGTGAGTTCGAGACCAGCCTGGGCTACAAAAGTGAGCTCAAAGCTAGCCTGAACTGCATAGTGAGACTCTGTCTCAAAAAGACAAAAAAACAAAACAAATCAGGAAAGACAGCAGTGTGGTCAGAAGATAAATTTCCTGGAGCCTCTGTGAGTCTTTTCTGTTGTGAATTCAACCCCTTGGGATGTCATGAGGGCTGCCAGGGTTGGTGGTGGTGGGTGAATCTTCCACTGACAGCCAAGATTTACCCAGGCTCAGCTTAAATTACCCATTTGTTTGCTCTCCTGGCCCCTTGGACATTCTTGTCTCCCATTACTCAGTCCAGAATTGCTGAGTAATCTGCTGTATCAGGCAGCTGTTGCTGTGTAACAAAATCACCTCCAAAACTGAGCTGCTTGAAACAACAGGTATCTAACCTTATTTATCAGAGTGTGAAAACTTGGAGAATCTTTGTAGTCTACCATTGGCAGCCAGGGAAGAGGCAGTTCCAGCTCTCTAGACTTTTCTTGGCTCTAATAAACACCCTAAGATAGTTGTTTTTATTTTTTTTTAAAGGAGCTTTACAAACTTCTTCTAAAATGTAAATAGAATACCAGGATGGGGCAGCCAGATAGCTCAGCAGACTAAGGTGCCTGCTCAGGCAGGCCCAGGGACTAGGGTTCGATCCCCAGTCTGTTGTGCCAGCCCTGCCCCTGGGACATGTTGAGAGGGTGAATGAGACTTGGCATAGTGGCACATGCCTGTGATCCCAGTCCTTGGGAGGCTGAAAACAGGAGGATCACTATGAGTCTGATCTGTGTAGTGAGACCCTGTAGTTCCTGTACAAAATACTTTTTTAATAAATAGAATAGTAAGAAATCCAAGAAAAGCAGAAACAGCAGCAGCAGCAGCAGCAGCAGCAGCAGCAGCAGAAGAAGAAGAAGAAGAAGAAGAAGAAGAAGAAGAAGAAGAAGAAGAAGAAGAAGAAGAAGAAGAAGAAGAGGAAAAAGAAGAAGAAATAATTGAGAAAAAAAGTGGGGACCATTTGTGTGCTGGTACGAAGATCTGCCATGAACCTGTACTGCAGCCAGCAGGAGGGCCGTCGTTATCCCATTATTTGGCTTCAGTGCCCAAGCACACGGGACTGAGTGCAACTGCTTTCTGATGCCATTGTGTCTTAAAGGCAGCATTTGACTGTAGTGTTAGGGAAGTGACTGAGTGAGAGCTCAGAGAGGATAAAGCCTCTGTGAAAGAAGTCGCTGCTCGCAGTGCCCTGGAGAGGGGGCATGCAGGACCACTCAGGCACCTGGGAGCAGCAGGTCTGGTAAGACAAAGCCAAGCCCTTATAGGTTTTTCCTGGAGGCCAGGCAGGGTGGAGTGACAGAGGAGACTGACTCAGTTATCCAGCCAGGGTCTAGGGTACAGAGCTGGGCTCTTGTTGCCTAGTACAGCTCCTGGGTTGATCTGGGGCAGGGCACATTTCCTGGGTGTGTGGTTCTGTGATGAACTCAGTTGGCTGCTCCATGGCACAAGTGGTGGAACAGCACTTGGAAGGACTGGCTTCTCCTCAGCCAGCAAGCCCCATGATAGTAAATTACCACAAAATAGAGAAACTAATAGAACACGGTCAATAGACTTGCCCCACTCTTGGCCTTCTACAGGAGGTGTCTGAACCTCTGAGACTTAAGGTACAGTGAATTCTGTTTTTTGTTGAACTCATGACCTTATGCTTGCCAGGGAGGCATTTATACTGCTGAACTATATCCCTGGCCCAGAAGGGAGGCTCTTATGCCTGAGTGGTTGGAGGCAGGTGGCAGGGCATGCATACCCTGTGATATCAGATCTCATTCTTGAGTTTCCTTCCTCATTCACTTCGTTGTCCCATGATGGTACATGCCTGACTCTCAGCTCTTGGGAGGCTGAGTCAGGAAGATTGCTATGAGTTCAAAGCCAGCCTGAACTACACAGTAAGATTAAGAAAGAGAAAGGAAGTGAAGGCAGGATGAAGCAGAAATGCATACAGACAGAGACAAACACATGCACATCCTAGAAGTCCCACTGAGTCCCTGCTAGAATCTTCCAATTCCATAACTGTCAGAATATTCTGTGTCTATGTAGAGTTGAAGAGCAGGTTAGAACAGAAGATAGGGGCTGTGTAGTGTGACCCTGTACCAAACAAATAGATAATTTTTTTAAAAAGTAAAAAACAAAAAATAGTATAAATAAACAAATGGAATGCCTCATGCACACTGGAAATCCCACATACCCAAGGTCTGGCAGGTTCAGGGCCTGCCTAGGCAACACAGTGAGACCCTGCTTCAAAATAAAAGCCTAATAAGGTCTGGGTGTGTAGTTCAGCCTTTCCTGGGGTCAACCCTCATTACAAGAATGAATGAAAGAATGAAAGAAATAGAAAGGAAGGAGGGAAGAAAAAGAAAAAAGATGAAAGAAAAGGAAGGGGACAGATAGACATCTAAAACACACTCAAAGCAAGACTGAAATAAATAGGACATAAAACACTACATCCCACAGCCAGGAGTAATGGCACATGCCTATAATCCTAGCACTTGGAAGGCTGAGGCAGGAGAATCCTTTTGAGTTTGAGATTAGCCTGGGAAAAGTGAGCCCCAGGGCAGCTTAAACTGCACATTAAGATCCTGTATCAAAAATAAACCCACCATATCCCAGAAATATAAAAGCAATCCAAGGCTGGGAATATAGCTCAGTAAACTAAGAGCCTGCTTAGGTAAGTACAGGGACCAGGTTTGATCCCAGGCACCACATGCCACCTCAAGCCCCCTACACACACACACACACACACACACACACACACACACACACACACACTGACACACAGAGCAGGCCACCAAGACCAGGTGTGATGGCACATGCCTATAATCCCAGCACTGGGGAGGCTGAAAACAAGAGGATCACTATGATTCCAAGCTGTGTAGTGAGACCCCATGCCAAATATATTAAAATAAAGAAATAAATAAAAGCAACCTGGAGTACCCATTTTAATAATGCAGATAAAATAAACTTCAAGAAATCACCCAGTATGGAGAAGACCATCACATTAGATAGGAAAGATTTAACAATTATATGTGAATGTGCCAAATAAAACACCTTATAAGTATTCATGGGAAAAGCTGACACATTCATCATTACACTCTGATGATGACAGAACTCTCAATTCTTGACAAGTGTAGCTGGATGCAGTGGTGCAGGCCTGTAATTTCAGCACTTGGGAGGCTGAAGTAGGAGGACTGCCATGAGTTTAAGGACAACCTGAGCTTGCTAGATACAGTAGTGCACACCTGTAATCCCAGCACCCAGGAGGCTGAGGTGGGAGATTCTCAAGGTGGAGGCAGCCTGGGCTACCTAACTGAAGTCATGTCCCAAAAACAAACAAAACAAGAAATGAATAAAAGAGATAAAACCACAGATACATGAAACAGAAAATTCTTAGTAAATGTCCCAAGAGTATTATAATTGCCAGTGAAATGTGAATGAGTAGCCTTCAAAAGCACGGGGCTCAGATATTTGGTTGTTTCTCAAAGATGTTCTCTTGGATTTGAAGAAAGAATTCATCTCAGTGTTGTGAAACCCTTCCAGTGAACTAGCCAGAGGAGCTTCTCCCCTCATTCTGCAAGACCAAGGTACTCCGGAGTGAATTAGCCGAGACTCTGCAAGCAAGGAAAACTGCGGGCCTAATCCATTCATCAACTTCAATGTGGGAGACCTAAATCAATCGTTAACAATATACATCCATGTCAAAGATATTTGATACTCAGAAAGCCAGTGATGATAAGCCCAGTACCTATGTTATAGAATAATAGTATCACAAAGCTTTTCTGCTGGAGGGTTGAGAATGTAAGTTAACAGACCGACAATTGGAGAAAAAGAAGGGCTATAAGGATAGCCAATATTTTGGCCCTAGCCCTTCAAGGTCAATAAAGACCCAGGATA
>PVJA010001712.1:104762-120450 GCA_004027025.1 Myocastor coypus | reverse complement strand
GGGACCGCGGTTCCATCCCCGGCACCACATGCTGCGCCAGCCCTGCCCTCGGGGTGGGCTGAGCCGGCCATGAAAATGAGTGAATAAACAAACAAAGGTTCTGAAACAAGAAACACACACACACACACACACACACACACACACACACACACACACACACACAAAAGATTCAGACACTGCCCTCAAGTAACTCTTATTCATTAGACATTTACTTAGAATCCATGCATCAGTCACTGTGCATAATTTGGGGTGGAAACGCTGCTGTTAATAACATTCAACCCTCCTTGCTATCACTGAGGTGGGGATTTGGTTTAAAAGCAGTCCTAGGGAAGTACTGTACTTACTCATATCAGACAGAGCTCATTTCAGCAGAAAAGAGTGATTCAAGGGTTTTAAATACTTTTGTCTCTTCAACAGTTTTTCCTCCTGCCTTTACACACCATGTAAGGAAACAATAGTGTTTTTAATGCAAGTATAGCTTAAAAACTATATTTGCTTCCTACTAGGAGATTGTAAATCATAAGTTTCAAGTCCTAGGCCCCACTGTTGTTAGTGCCTACTTAAGGTTGAGGACGGGGTTGGGGGTTCTTCTCAAGCTATCTATTGCATTCAAAGTATAAAAGTACTTCTTTCTTTTTCTTAGGATTTTTTTTTCCCTCTTTCTTAATTTTTTTGTTTTGTTTTGTTTTGAGACAGGGTCTCAATATGTAGTTCAAACTAGCTCTGAACTTACTTCGTAGTCCAGGCTGGTCTCAAACTCATAGTATACCTCCTGCCTCAGCCTCCTGAGTGCTGGGATTACAGGTGTTCACCATCATAACTGGCTAAAGGTACTTCTTTAAACATTCTGTTTTAAAACCTAAATTGTTCTGGGACCAGCTCTTAGTATAAAAATTCATAGAAACCTTTTTTTTTTACAGAATGTGGTAACTCCTTGCCATAGTGCTGTAGTGTTAAAATTCACATTGGCCAGGTTGTTCTGTAAATTAAACACTGACAGCTACCCTCAGGGGAGCAGCCAATGTATTTATGATGATGTGCTGATTACACAAAATACACTGCAAGCAGAAAACAGCTGCAGAGAACAAACCTCTTAAAAAGAATACAATTACAAATAGCACCCTCAGTATTTCTAGTAGTGAATGTGGAATACAGTATGCTAATGCAGGTTTCTTACTTCGTCTGCCTGAAAACAAGAAATCAGAAGGAGATACGTTAAATTATGGTTGAAGGCACATACAGTGCCAACAGAGCAGTGACAAATTTCCTTTCTAAAGAGCATGGCTGGGAGTATACAGATTCAGGTGTGCGGTATAAATCCCCCTCCTTTTAAAAATTGTGAGTGTGTGTGTGTGTGTGTGTGTGTGTGTATTTTGCATATACATATGCAAGTTTTGTGATAAGGATTCTAGACCCTTGAAGGATATTACACAATGAATTGGGCAGGGGATATCTAGATTGTAGTTTAAAGTTTCTAGTAGAAACCATATGCTAGGATTTAGATATTAACATCCCATTTGAAAATACAGCTTTGTGTTTTTAGTATTAATGGTTTCAAACATGTTTGCTCTTGGACTTAAGTCATGACTCTGTAGTAAAGTCTTTCTGATTTCTTAGGGTTTTTTTTCCTCAAGGATATTGTGGTTTAGAACTGGGATAGTTGAATGAGCACATACTTTTAGAGTAAGCTCTCAAATATGTCTCTTCTATTCCTGTGTGCTATTGGTTACACATAGGTAAGACAATTAAAAATATATATATATATATGTCGATGTTTCGGTTTCTCTTGGCTAGAGCTAAGGGTCAGTATCTATAAAATATATATCAGCTGCTGAGCATGCTAGCATCTGTTTAAGTCAGTAGGAAGTAAGTCAGCCTTCCACAACATAAATTTACTCAAGCCAGCTGTAAGATTTAGCAGAGATACATAGTGATTGGAAACAGTTCACTTCACCCGCCTGAAACTAAGAATCAACTCTTCAGTATATGGATCACTGGTATGTAATAATCGACTATTATTGGTTTGTCTGTTGCTTTTTTTTTTTTTTTTTTTTAAATCATTTTGGAACCTCCTAGAGTTATTTTCTTGCTCTGCTGACATCAATCCCATGTGGCAGAAGAGTTGTGTATAATCACTTTGGTTTAATCAATAGAATAATTGATAAACCAGATAAGATTTAAACTGATTATAGTCCCTACAGAATTCCCCAGAGGCCTTGGACTCTCTTAATTTTGACATGTGTGTTGTGTACCCTGAGGATGAAGTGCAGTTTGAATTATCTGTTTTTATTTGCTTAATGATGGGGAGGGTGTTAAAGTCAAATGTTTAATTAACCCAGCAATGGGCTGCGTTGTCACTTACACACAGCTGATTGAGATATCTCATAGAGAATACTGAATAGGAATGATAATGTGGCACTGGGACGGAAGATTGCTTTTTCAATCCATTTGCTGGGTCACTGCTTTGAATGTCTTATTGGATGAAAAGCATTCAGCCTGGAGAAAAAAATTTAGCATTTAAGTACATTTTGTTCTCTTCTCCCCCTTCAGCCCCCTCCATGCTCAGAAGTTAACTAAAAGAGATATGTTCTAGGTTTAATAAGCCCTTCATGTACTAGTAAGATATGAAGGTAGGTTGATGGCCTCAGGATACATAATTTCCAGCAGAAATAGAAAAATCCTACTCGTCTCCATGATATTCTTAGTGTCGACTCTTTTTCCTCACATGGCAGTCCCTTGCCATTATTGTGAAGTTGTGTTTGGTTACTTGCCTCTTGCTGTGATGTTTGCTAAACATGCAGCTACCTCCAGGGCCACAGGCATATCTTTTCTCCTAAAGAAACAAATTCTCTAGCATTTTTGCTATTTCATGTGGCTGGTTGCTACTTGGTTGTATCATCTAATCAAGTAATGCAGTGAAACTGTTAAAAGTATTCAGATATGAAAATTTGAAGTAAGATTATTACTCCTTTTGCAGTTGCTGTTGTATAAAGAACTGATGCTGTATTTTATTTTGTTGACAGCTTGCTTTTTGTTGGGACTGAAATACTAGGCTAAGAAGGACTCTAAAAGCTCATACCATCAAAAATGGGGTCTATGCAGTTGGAGTTTTAATACTCATAATAATGCCTAGTTTCATAATTACATGTAAAAATTTTTGAAGGCATGTGAACAGATCTTTTTTAAAAAAAATCACAACTTTTCTTTCTGTGTGTATTTATGTGTCTTCTATCCCTTGAAGAAATAAGCCAGTTTTTTTTTTTTTCCCCCCTTGTTTTATTTATTTGTATTCCAGAGAGTGCAAGAGGGAGATTGATTTTTTTTTTTAAAAAAAAACCTCGAAATCATGGTCTGGGGCCTTACTTCTGGGGGTGGTTTACAAAGCAGTAGAAGCATGCAGCTCCTTTCAAAGTGCAGGTTGGAGTTTCGAGGGTCAAGGCAGAACAGACAAGGAGCTTGTCTTGAGGGACACAAGCAGTGGGCCAAATGTAGAGCAGCTATTTCAGGAATCATGCAGGTCATTTAATTACCCATTATGATTGAGTGCCTAATGCTCTTTTGACAATTCCATGACCTTTGGTATGCCTGAAACCTTTGGAGGGTCCTTGTGGGTTGAATGACCCAGCCGTCAGTGCTCCAGACTTCAGTTCACCCAAGGAAAGGAGATGTTGGGAACCGCTGGCATTTAGAAAGGGCTGCTCTTTTTTACTGACCACAACCCAGAATGTCCTTTGTGCAACAGTTCTATAGCAACTGATTTTGAAGTCAACCATTTTTTATTGTGTACAGCAACGAAAGACATGCATTGCTTCAATAAGAGGAAATTTTAGCTGAACAGACTAATATCAAAATTGGTCATTTTGGGACTGGGGAGATAGCTCCGTGGCACGAGTGCCTGCCTGGCAAGTGCAAGGTCATGAGTTTGAATCCCGGTCCTGCAAAAAAAAAAGACAAAATTATTGGTCATTTTGAAATTCAGACCTCCTGCCCTATAGAGAATAAGCAGGATGAAATCAAAATTAATATTTGGTATCTGTTATGCCAGTCATCCATTGTCAGACTTGAAGTTAGTAGGGTTTTTTTTTTTTTTATCCCACAAAACAACCAAATGTTATTGATAGCTAATAACCGATTTTTATTAAAAATTATTAAAATTAGCTTTTTATTTCAGTGCTGAAATCATTAAATGACAATGTTATAATTGAGATGCTACAACAATATGCAGTGTCTCAACTATTGCAAATGTGATAACATATTGTGCTTTCATATTGTTATCTCTTATTTAAGGTAATAAAAATTAAAATTCAAAAAAAAAATAAAATTGAGATGCTGATCAGAGATGGAAGAATTCAGGAACACTATGTCCCTTGCCTTTTTTTTTGTAATCAATAAATGGTAATATTTCCAACAAAATATTTTACTCCTACAAATGATAATAAAACTTACTTTTAGTGACTTAAAATTCTGAGAAAATAAAATAATGTTTTCTTGTGTTGCTTTAGATCATAGAAAGTTAAAGTGTAGAAATAATTGTAAGGGCTAGCGAGATAACTCAGTTACTAAGTGCCTGCTTAGACAAGAGCAGGGATGAGGGTTCTATCCCTGGGACGACGTACTGTGTCGGCCCTGCCCCGAGTGTGTGGAGCCAGCCGTTGAGTCCAGGCATGAACACATCTGTAATGCCAGCACTGGGAATGCTGAAAACAGGACCTTGATGAGTCTGAACTGCATAGTGAGACTCTGTACCAAATACATAAATGAGCAGAAATAATTGTAGCATAAACTAATAAACTAATTGTAGGATGTCAGAAATGTAAACAAATTCCATGAGGTTAGGAAAGTAGAAGATGAGGGTTTACAGTCACTCTCTAGCATTCCAAAAGTACAAGCTATAGGCCTAAGAGAATAATTCTCTTAATACATGAACAGCCAGGTGGAGTAGTACATACTTGTCATTTCAAGAAGCTGGGGCAGGAAGATCATAAGTTTGAGGTCAGCCAGGGCAACTTATCTAAACTCAGTTTAAAAAAATAAATGACCTGGGATTGTAGCTTAGAGGTGGAGGAGAACATACACATATTCCATACTCAGTACTGGAGGTGAGAGGAAAAAGGAGGAAAAAAAAATAGTATGTGTATTCTTTAAATAAACCATTTGCACTGTGATAAGAAAAAAACCAATTTCTCCACTGGAGGAAAAAATGTGAAATCTATTACTTATCAAAAATCACTGTTTTTAAGCAACAGAAACTCTACATTAAGATTGTTTATCCCTGGGGGAATAAAATTAAGTCCATTTTCCCAAATAACATCTATTACACTACTACCTTTAGAACTCCAACTTTAATCAATTTGTGTTTTGTTTCCTTTTTTTTTTTTTTTAAACTGGCTCAGCCCACCCTGCGGGCACAGCTGACAAGGCATGTGGTACCGGGGATTGAGCCACAGTCCCTGTGTGCTTGCCTAAGCTTGCCTAAGCAGGCACTTTAAACCACTGAGCTATCTTACCAGTCTTAGGGTTTGTTTTCATTTGTTGTTTCAGTAATAAAGATGAAAAATTGGAAGACATGAATTGTTGTATATATATAACCTTTGCCTTTGCAGAAATGGAAGCCTTATCACTTAAATTTATTTGTTTGTTTGTTTGTTTGTTTGTTTATTTATTTATGGGACCAGGGTTCAAACTCATGACCTTGCACTTGCCAGGCAGTCACTTGTGCCTTGGAGCTATCTCCCCAGCCCCATTATTTTTATTTTTTAATCACTAAAATTTTAAATCCTCTCTTTTTTAAAAAATGTACTTAGTACAGGGTCTCCAGGGCCTGCCTGCAGATTGGACTTGCAGTAATCCTCCCAAATTCTGGGGTTACAGGCACAGGCCACTATGCGCAGGTCCAGTCTCAGTCACTCTCAGTGTGCTCTGGGGGCAGGCCCACACGCCAGGGTATTTGTAGTTTGAAAGATCTGAAAAGAAGCCAGTCATGTGCACGTCTATAATCCCAGCACTTGGGAGGCTGACGCAGGAGGATCAGTGTGAGTTGGGGACCAGCCTGGGCTACAAAAGTGAGCTCAAGGCCAGCCTGAGCTGCATAGCGAGACCCTGTCTCAAAAAGACCAAAAAAAAAAAAAGATCTGAAAAGACATTAAGAATCTGTATAATTAGTGGGAAAGACCCTAAGATAATAACAAAACAAGATGATTTCTTAATGAAGATAAAAGAATGGCCAAGTAGGGGCAGTTCACAAGGGAAGCATGTACCTCAGCACAGATTTCAGTCTGGTCTGCCATGAGTTTCAGAAACAGTTACTTTTATTGGGATAATTTTATTTTCACTTGGTAATAAAAACTTTATCAAGTTAAAGGGACTTTAAATTTCTTTCAAGATACTGTTGAATTGTAATAAAATGTATCTTACTTTCAAAGCAAGGACAAGATCTAAAGTAAGGAAAAGCACAAAACTCAGAAACAGGAAGAAAGAAATAATTCATTAGAAAGAAAACATTTTGGTACACATCCTAAGGGTTCTATCTCAACCCTGTTTTGGGAAATCAAAAAGATCTACATAATGCAAATGGCTTTGAGTTACAAAAATAACCAGATGTTCTTATTAGTAGAAGCAAATGTTTGCCTCTTAACTTACACAGAACTAGATGAGGATCCCTTGAAGAATTATTGTGTGAATATGACAGCAAAAAAAAAAAAAAGAAACAGATCTGTCCTAAATATATAATTTTGAGGTTGATATCTTGAAGGAGAACATTAAGATTCATGTAAATTTAAAGTAAGCAAAATAAGGTGATCATATTTTCATTCACATGATAGGTGTGCTTGACTTTTTTAATGGAAGTCTTTGCTCATAGTAAATTTATATTAATTTTACTTTTGCTTAAACCACTGTGAATATGTATATGAAATTTTGTTGACCTGACAAGAAAAACAACCTACAGTAGTATATAGATATTTATCAAACCTATATGAGATTTTTAAATATTAAGCTATATTATTTAAATAGATGTGGTTTAGTGACTATATGGTCATGTTAAGCAGAATAAAATGTAAAAACAAATAAACACTGGAAAGGGTAAGGTGGGGCCCGGCAGGATGGCTCAGTGGTCTAAAAGCACCTGCAGGCGGCTGCTGGGACCACAGTTTGATCCCCAGCACCACATGCTGCGCCAGCCCTGCCCTTAGGGCAGGCTGAGCCGGCCATAAAAATAAATAAACAAACAAACAAAAGTTCTGAAACAAGAAAAATTTAAAAAAAAGAAAGGGTAAGGTGTAAAGCTTTAGTTTAACTATCTTTAGAGCTTAAATGGGCTGTTACTTCTGATGTGGAAGATATTAACTACGAATTCTTTTACATACTCAGAGTCATTGCTCAACCAATGCTAAATGGACATGTAAACCTTTGATTCAGAAGTCACAGGCTGAATAGCAGACATATGTAATACCTCTCTTCATAAAACAGACAACTGGTTTAGCTGTTTTTGTGTTGAGGGGATCCCATATTTATTGCTGAAAACTTAGGGTGGATAGCTAGACTTTTAATGGGAAAATATTAAAATGGTCTTCT
Source organism: Myocastor coypus (assembly GCA_004027025.1). Taxonomy (NCBI): domain Eukaryota; kingdom Metazoa; phylum Chordata; class Mammalia; order Rodentia; family Myocastoridae; genus Myocastor; species Myocastor coypus. Next base: position 112,878 of record PVJA010001712.1, on the reverse strand, counting down.
GTGGTGTGCTCTGGGACTTGAAAGTTAACAAAAGCAGCACTGCTCATTTATGCCCTTGCTTTGTCACTCCCTGGTGCAGTTCATCTCCTGTAGCCTTATCAAAGCATCTCAGTGCTTACTTGAACTTGTTTATCTTAAAAGAGCAGCAGGCAGGCTTTTAGGGAGTAAGTTACATGTTCCAGTATAACAGGCACCAATGCTGTTTGACTTGAAAAACATTTGATCTCTTACATGAACAGCCCATGTCCCTGTAATAGGCACCACAGCTGGGCTGTTTGTTCAGTTTTCTATTATTTTAGCTTTGAAATAACTGTTAGTGTGCTCCAAAGTCTCCGTGTATAAAATTGTATGTTGGCTATCCCCCAAGGACTCGTAAGTAAACAAGGTGATGTGTGTGGCCAGAGGGAGGAAGAGATGTTTTGGCTTTGTTTTAAATAATAGCCGTCCCTGTTTAAGGATGGTTTTTGTCTCATCCCTGATGGTGCTGCATCTATTCTTTGTTTGTATAAATTTTCAGAGGAATATCTTAAGGTATATTTTTCATTACTAATATATGTACTCAATAGCTGTTATAAACTTTCATACAGTATTTTCTTCTCTTAATAATGAAGCATTTAGATTTATGAAGCTTAAAATAACCAATCTTGCAGTTTTTCTATATATATATAGTTTGCTTTATATTGCTGAATATAAACAAGCAAAGGTTTAAGGGAATATGTTAGACTTAAGTTCTTATTTTGCTTTATAAAAATACTTGGTAATTTCTGTGTCTGGAATAGTTTGGCATTCAGAATCAGGTATTAGTATTAAAAGAACAGAAAACAATTTGTGAAAATCCAAGAGATGTTTTCCTTCATTTTGCAAGTATTTCTTCTTTTAAATGTAATTAGAATGGAAACTTGTTACAATAGTGGTGGAATGGCAGGTGATGATTTTAATCCTTCCTTTTTCCCTCTGTTTTGAAGAATTTTATTTGTTTTCCCATTCTTACAGTTTTCTGATGTTATGTAACAGAATCAGGATACCCAGTACTTTCTTCTAATTCAGATTAAAATCAGCCAGCACAAGCATAACTGATTTGAAAGATGACCACAACCATGTCGGTGGCATGGCGTGTGTTTTACATGATATATCTGTAGTATCTCTGATACATTAAGCACTTTCTGAGTTAGCTGTAGGTGTTAAAGCAGTAGTATGTTTTAAGATTGTCTGTTGTGCAAATTCTGGCGTGAAAGGTAATGACAAGTGTTTGCCTGCATAGACAATATATATTTCCCCCTGAGATCTTCACACACCTAGTTTCCCTCAAGCTCATCATCTCTGTCAGGTTAATCAATAGGCACCGTATGGCAGAGGGTCAGTAATCAGTGTCATCGTGCCTTTAAATCGTGTTGAAAATTTGCTTAAAGCCTGGGCCAATTAACATCGAGATGATGAATGGATGAGAAAATGGGAAGAGCCTGCCGCTCAGGGGCTTTGTGAGGAGGAGATGCTCAGCTGTTGAGCAGCAGACACCAGCAAGTAAAATCAGCCATTCATGTGAGCTCAGTCCACCCACTCTTAATGATAATGTCAATCTAGCAAAATATATACACATTGGAGTTGTCACAAGTTCATAAATCAAAGGAGTTTGTCAAAGGCATTCAGATTAACGAGGCAGCAGCAATAACAAGTCAAATTTGCATAGAGAATTGCTTGAATCTCAGTAAATTATGATCCTGTTTTTCATTTGATTATTTGCTAATGTCTCAAGAGGGAGAATGATTATATTAGCATGCAAAATCTACTCCAGAAGTAGAAATCTGAGGTATAGAGGACCAGTACACTATGACAATTAATCAGTTTCTGCATACTAGCATAAATGCACAAGGCCCAGAAATGAACTTCTTTTTTATTATTATTTCTCCTTGCTACTGATCCAAATGGTTCAGCTTGACAGAGACTTTATATTGCTTTAACAGTGTTCTGAATTGTGCCTGCAGGCAAGACATAGTTATGCAGCTATAACCAACCTATCCATCTGCCAACCAGATTGGAATTCTCCTATCCAAGGCTTCCATTAACCCCCACTGACAGCTCCAAACAGGATTAAGAATTTGGAAGCATAAAAAATAGTTGTTCTTTGCAGATGTATACAGTCCCTTTGTATTTTGAGAAAGGTCGAATCTATAATGTTTTATAATTAGTGTCAGACCATGTAGCAGAAGGAGAAAACCTAGTTGGCAGTTTTGTTTTTTTTTACTCTTATCACAGGGAGTAAGGCAGTACTAATGGTAATCCTATTCTGCTGTCTCAGTGAGTGCTTTCCATTCTAGCTGGTTTGTATCACTGTGCTTGGATCAGTATGTGGTATTACTGAATGGTATTCTCTTTGAAAGACAAAACTGGCGAATCTGTTAAAGTGTTAGGAATATACAGAGACTTTGATGTGGCTGTGGTTTAATTATGTGAAATGATATGTTAGGTATCGGAGACTTATTTTATCAGAATATATACTTTAGATCTTCTCTGGTCCTTGAGTAATAGGTTTCTTCAGTCAGCTTCTAAACTTAAAATGACCCTAGCTTTTCTCATTATAGCTTAAAAGAGTTAATTAAAATTTAAGAACAAGTTTTGTCACACTCATTTGGGGGAGTTGGGAGGTAACCAGGGATTGAAGTCAAGAACTTACATTTGCCAGGCAGGCACTTATGCTATTTCCCTGACTACATGTGTTTGTTTCACTGTGCAGTTTAGGCTGGCCTTGAATGTGTAGTAGTTCTCCTGCCTCAGCCTCTTGAGTACTAGCATACAGGCATGCATTACCACCCTCAGCTAGATTTTGTTATATATGTATGACAAGGTCTACAAGGTCTCATTATGTAGATCACTCTTAGTGATCCTCCCATTTTCAGCCTCCCAAGTGCTGGGATCACAGGTGCATGCCACCATGCCCAGTATGGGGGGGAAGGTGCTGGCACAGCATGCTGGGGATCCCTGGCCACTGCGCTCTGCCTAAACAGGTGATTTAGTCCATTGAGCTATATGGCCAATCATGATTTTGTCACTTTTTGTTAAGAGTTGGAATACTTTTTTCATGTAACTGTTACTTTTTAGCCTTCTAAAATAATTGTTGCCATAAAAAATAAATAAAACAATTGTTGCCATTTTTGTAAATCAGCTAGGCGTTGGTGGTATACACCTTTAATCCTAGCACTTGGGAGGCTGAGGCAAAAGGATTACCATGACTTTAAAATCAGACTGAGTTACATAGTGAGTTCAAAGAACACTCTAAACTACAAAACAAGGGGCCTGGCGGGATGGCTCAGAGGTCTAAAGCGCCTGCTTGGGAAAGCTTGGGCGGCTTCAGGGACCGCGGTTCGATCCCCGGCACCACATGCTGTGCCAGCCCTGCCCTCAGGGTGGGCTGAGCCGGCCATAAAAATGAGTGAATAAACAAATAAAGGTTCTGAAACAAGAAGAAAATAAAAATAAATAAACTACAAAACAAGACTTTTTCTTTTGGTACTGGGAATCTAACTCAGAACCTTGTGCTTGCCAGGTAAGTGCTGTGCTATTGAACTGTATCCCCAGCCCATAAGATACTGCCTCTAACAAAAAACAAAACAAATAAAGAACTACCACCAGGGCCAGGGAGATAGCTCCCATGGCACAAGTGCCTGTCTGACAAGTGCGAGGTCATGAGTTCAAACGCCAGTCCCCAAAACAAAGAAAACGCCACCAATTTTTATAAATTGCAAATCATGTGTATTTGGAGGCTGTAATTGGCTCCAAGCCACAGAACAAGTTACTGGGGAGAAATTGTTAGCTGACTATCCGATGTCTGCAGCTAGTTACAAGAAATGGGCCTCAATATTTGTCATTCTGCCTGCTGATGAACAATTGATTCTATTTTTCACATGGGTTAAAAAGTCAGTTATGGTTCACCACAGTGTATTTGCTTTGCTAAGGTAGTATGATAATTCCAGTTAGAGTCTTTGAAGTCTCCCAGTGAAGGCCATGGCATAGATGGAAAATATTACTTCCAGTTTTGTAAATGTTAGTTTGCATGTTGATAACAGATGTGCTGTTCAGCACAGGCTCAGACTTTGTACCACCTAACCTTGAACAAAATACTAAGAGATGACTTATAAATCATGAGTGGTTTGACTTTTTATCACTGAATAAATTAGATTTCCTTTGATTGTAGACTCCTAATTATCCATATCAGGATTTGTGTGCTACCAAAACATCTCTACTTCGTGCTTTGGGCCAAAACAAGGCTAAAAAAATCTAAAAAACCAAAACCAAAACTCTGGAAAATCAGGAATACCATCGTTAACCACTGAAGAAATCAAGAGTTAGTGAGCCTTTTCTCCAAAGAGCCAAATAGTAAACAGTTGAAGACCTGGTAGGCTGCTGTGACTGCATCCTTCTGCTATCATAGTATGAAAGCAGCTGTGGGCAAGAGATAAATAAATGGGTGTGGTTGTGTACCAGTAAAACTTTATTTGAAAAAATATGCTGTAAGCCTGAGCTTGCTAATTCCCACTCTACATGGGCATGCTGGCAATATTGGTAGTAGCGACAATCAGACTGTAGTATGAGGCTATTGCTCAAGTTTTTTGGCACGGAAACCATTTTTAAACTAACTGGATATAGTGTGGACATAGGACTTGAATTATTTATTGACTATTACTTGTGTAGAATGTAACATGTTGGCAGGTAGAAGGAGCTATAAGATGTTGCCCAATAAGGTTTTTCTTCTTAGTGGTTAATTTAGAGTTAACAATGCAAAACTGCATCTAGTTAAGTGCCAGATTGTATGAATCAAGATAAAAATGTTAAGGAATTTCCAGTAGAGTAAGGTGGAGTAATCATGTGGTTTCTAAAACAGGGTGACATTTAAACCTCACTTTAAGACTGTATGGAGTTTGATTAGATTAAGACATCTTCCTGTGTTTGTAATTGTCAAATGAACTAGACTGGAATTAAGGATCTTTCCAGACTAAAAGTTTCAAGATAAAATCACATGTTTCTGAGGCTTATGGAGAGACTTCATTAACTAGGGCAGAAAATATATGTTGAGAGAAACAACTTGGATGTAACATGACAGAATATTCTGTAGGGTCCTGAAAACCAAACCCAGAACTTTATTTTTTATATCATAAATATAAAGTTTTTGATAAAAAGCCCATCATTAAATTAGTTTTTGATGAAAAGACCATCATTACATTAGTGGTATAAAGATTAACTTGGTAAGCTCACTTAAGGTTGTACTCCAAGGTGGCACTCGAGCAAGAGACTGGCCCTGTGGTTGACAGTGGCGTGGCATGCAGCTTCACTGTCCGCACAGGTGGTGCTGCCTCAGGTGCAGAATAGCAGGGATGCTGGGAAGTATCTCAGTACAGTAACATTGTTAGAGTTGTTGAGGGCCTGGCGGGATGGCTCAGTGGTCTAAAGCGCCTGCTTGGGAAAGCTTGGGTGGCTGCAGGGACCATAGTTCGGTCCCCGGCACCACATGGTGCGCCAGCCCTGCTGTCAGGGCAGGCTGAGCTGGCCATAAAAATGAGTGAATAAACAAACAAATGTTCTGAAACTAGAGTTGTTGAGGGTCTGAGAATCAAAGAGTAGGGGCAGACTGTTAAAATAAATGATTTAAAGGAAAGGTGTGGTTACATGTGTTGAAAGAAAAAAATGAGCAAAAACTAACTCTGAGGACTTATATCTGGGATTTCAAAAAAGGGAGGAAAATTTAAATGGTAAAAGTGTGTTGAGTTTATATTTTGAAGTACTTTTTATGTGATTACTTTTTCTTAATTCATCCCCAGCTACTTTGGGACCGCATCACATTTACTAGCATTTCATTTCTTGGCTTTCCTCTAACTGAAATCTGTTACTGTCTGCCATGGCAGTACTTCATTTTTTAACTTTTCTCTAACAAATGTCTGTTATTTATGTTTGCTGGTGTTAAAACCTGAAAGTGTCCTTTTGCAGTTATTGTTGAAACTCATTTGGCCCTATTTAATTCTTAGCCTGTAAACTAGGCTAAGAAGTAACTATTCCAATTGATATAAAAAGTAACAGAGAAGTATCTCAACATGATAGTGCTATTTGCAGAATGTTGTTACTCAAGCCTTCCTGCTGCCACATTCTGGTGAAATGCTCTGAGTGTTGGAAATGTGTTACTCTCAGCAGTTAAGGTCTGCTGAGGCTTGGCCTATGGCTGAGTGATGGGATATGTGTTTTAACTGTATTTTTAAAATAATTTTATTTATTTATTTGTTTATTTTTTCTTGTTTCAGAACTTTTGTTTATTTATTTTTATGGCCAGCTCAGCCTGCCCTGAGGGCAGGGCTGGCACAGCATGTGGTGCTGGGGATCGAACCACGGTCCCTATAGCTGCCCAAGCTTTCCTAAGCAGGCGCTTTAGACCACTGAGCCATCCTGCTGGGCCCCTGTGTTTTAACTGTATTTGAGGTAGATTTTCTTCCTAAGATTTAGCTTTTACTTGCCTAATTTTTCCTCATTTCTTAACAAATGTTATTTTATGTTTAACGTACTATTTATTTTGAAATGATTTCACATGTACAGAAGAATTCAAAGAGCAATGCAAAGAACATCCTTGTGCCCTTCCCACAGATTCACCAATGTTAATGCAAATATAACATTTTGTTTATATGTACACATACTCACATACATCCATTTATTTACTTTTTCTGACCTATTCAAAATTTACATAGTGTCCCTTTACTCCTAAATGTTTTCACGCATATTTCCTAAAAGCAAGAACATTAGTCTAAAAATCACAGTTTAAAGACAAGAAATTGAAGCCGGGCGTGGTGGCTCACGCCTGTAATCCCAGCACTTGGGAGGCTGAGGCAGGAGGATCGCTGCGAGTTCGAGACCAGCCTGGGCTACAAAAGTGAGCTCAAAGCCAGCCTCAACTGCACAGTGAGACCCTGTCTCAAAAAGCCAAAAAAAAAAAAGACAAGAAATTGATAGGATAAACCGTCACATCCCTGTGCAGTGAAATAAAGAGAAATGCTGGTTTATTCAACAGCATACATCTCAAATATATTGTGGTAAGTAAACAAAACCAGATTCAAAAATTTGTATACGATGTGATTCCATGTGCATGACATTCTGAAAAGGGCTGAATTTCAGGGCTAAAAGAAGGTGACCACTGGCTTTCAGTAAAGATGGGAGGGGCAGAGTCTGAAGGAGCATCCCAGGGGAGTCTAGGGAGTGGCAGACTCGCTTCACACCGTGGAGTTTGTCTACTATTTAATAACTGTATACTTCTGTGGACACTTACATGGAGCTACATACCAGAAAGAGTTGGGTTTCTCTGTATGTAAATTTTGAAAGTAGGGAAACAATCTAGAATTTAATATGGATAGTGTGGTTAGTACATCTACATCTGTAGGGAAAAGGAAATCATAGATCACAAAATTATTATATCTCTTTGGTTTCTTTTAATCTAAAACATTATTCTTTGTTGTTGTTCAGAATAGTCTGTAAATTTATAAGATGTCCTTCATTTTGGCTTAGTCTGTCTCTTATGAGTAAATTTAAGTTTTGTGTTTATAGCAGAGATACCAAACAACTAATGTCATTTTCTTCTCAGCACACTGCATCAGGTAGCACATAATATTAAGGCGATATGTGTCAGATTTCTCCCCTGTAAGGTCACTATTTTCCCTTTGTAGTTATTGAATGCTCTAAGTGGAAATAATTTGAGATTAAACAGCTATCCTGCCACTAACTTTAACCTGCTAATTTTAGCATCTAAAGATCATTTGCTTGTATCAACCACGTTCTATTAAATATAATTTATTAGACAGAATTTAACTTGCTGACCCAAGCAATTAAGCGCATTATTTATTGGAATTCCTCATTGAAAGGGTGCAAGGAGTGCCTGTTGGTGAACTCTGTCAAGTGATGCTAAAGAGTCCCTAGAACCACTGAGGTGACCACCTAGTGATAAGTTGGTATTTCATCATTCCCAGCCACCCTTTCCCTGGCTTTCTGCATCTCCTCATTACTGTTAGGAGGGTACCTATTTCTTTTTTCTTTCTTTCTTTCTTTCTTTCTTTCTTTCTTTCTTTCTTTCTTTTTTTTTTTTTTTTTTTTT
>PVJA010001712.1:0-104662 GCA_004027025.1 Myocastor coypus | reverse complement strand
CCACAGGCACTTTAGACCACTGAGCCATCTCGCTGGCCCAGGAGGGTACCTATTTCTTACCCTTGTTATTGTGTTTAATACTTTTACCTTCGTTTTATATAACAACAGCTTTGGACTTTTTATTTTGATTTCTTGTGATAAATGGCCCCGAGAAAAAAATGTTAGGTTGATCTATTGAAGAAGAGCTAGAAGCCACGTGTGGTTGCACACACCTGTAGTCCAAACACTCTTGAGGCTGAAGCGGGAGGATCTACCGTGAATTTGACTCTAGCCCAGCCTCTATAAGCAAGTTCATGGCCAGCCTGCATTACATAATGAGACCTTGTCTCAAAAATAATTAAAATGAGCTAGAACTAGCTATAACAATTTTATGTTTTTCTTTTTCTTGTTTGGTGAGTTTTGTTTTTTTTTTGGGGGGGGGTGAGTTAATTTTAACAGTACTTTATGTTTTCATTTGTCATATTTCATAGGCATTAAGCGAGGAAAAGAAGTTACAGTTCTGAAGTTCTTGGGTTTTCAGCCCTTTTTGTCATATAGTGTACTTTTCTTTTTCATCTTAACTTTAGGAATCTTTACCATAAAGTAATGCTTTTCATAGATATAAAATACCATGTTAAGCCCAATAGAATACTTTGGAGTCCTGGTCTGTCAAGGCAACAAATAGTGATACAACAAACAAGAAGGTAACCACAGTGGCAAAAGATAGTACATTTTCATCTTTCAGGGTCTTTTAAAATATAACATCAGATACAAGCCAGGAAAGTATTAAATTTAAGTTTAAAGCACAGTAATTATTAGAATAATTTCGTACTTATATAAAATATTTAAATAAACTCATAGGAAATAATTTCTGGATCTAAAAATGAGGTCACTTCAGTTAAAATGTGGTTATGTATAACACAAGGAGTACATCACCAATAAAGTTTAAAATGTTAATGCAACAAATTTAGGAAATAGAAGCCAAATAATATGTAGTTTGGATTTGCTATATTTTGCCTTGCAGGTGATTTCCTATGTTAGCTAGCAGATTTTTAGCACTTTAGAGCTCAATTTTTTTTTTTTTTTTTTTTTTACTTTCCATAATGTATAAAAATTCCATTGGTATGTTAGTGTTTTTAAGCTGCCATTTGAAGTGATAGTAACAAGGAATGGACTCCTTTCTATGATAAGAACTGTGATTCCTTAATTTAAGAGAAGAAAATCAAACCTGAGAAGACGATCAAGAGGTGGAGAGCTGTACCACCAAAACATGTACAGTAGTTGAAAGCTACTTAGAAGAGGTGATAATCATGTTTTGTCATCTGCGAAGTGTGAGCTGGAACTTTCTTGTGCCCAGTGTCAACCTGTGTTGAAAGGTGGCAAATTTGACTTCTAATCAGTGGGATCTCGTGGGCAGGGCTTAAACAGATGAAATACTTTGCATCCATATCTGATACTTGTTTATATACATGAGCATATATTTTTCTTTATGTATCTGTATGTTGTTATCCATATAAAACTTCAGGTGAATGATTGCATAGATATCTATGCATATACATATATATACACACGCACGCACACACACACATATACATACACATAATGATGCAGCTTATAGAGTTAGAAATGTAATTCGGTTTACTCCCACAGATTAAGATTGAAGATAATGAGAACTGAATTAAAGCTTACTTTCTTTCACAGAATTCCTCAGAGAGAGAAGACTGTAATAATGGCGAACCCCCTAGGAAGATAATACCAGAGAAGAATTCACTTAGACAGGTATGAAATTCAGACTTACTTAAAAATAAAAAGCTACCAATAACAAAACAAAAGCTAGCAAACCCTTGATTTGCCATTCTCTACACATTGGAGCTTAAATAAGAGTCCCATGCTCTACAGTTGGTCTGACTGTAGCCCTCAACTTCAGCCAGGTGCTATAGTTTTCTAGTCATTTCAAAAACATCATCCATGCAGAAGTATAAGACAGTTACATGTAGTGAATATTAAAATGAGAAAAGATTTCTTGTTTTAAGAAAAAGAACTAAAGTACATTTTAAGTACAGATGGTAGAAATTGGGCATGGTGGTGAATGCTTGTAATCCCAGCACTCAGGAGGCTGAGGCTGGAGGATTATTGCAAGTTTGAGACTAGCCTGTGGTACAGTTCAAGGCCAGCCTGAACTGCATAGCAAGACCTGTCTCAAAAAGACCCCCTCAAAGATAGAGTAGTTGGCTCTAAAACCTAATTTTCCTGTTAAGATTACTTGTATATTAAAAAAAATAATAATAGTAACCAGAACAGGTTTGCCTCTAATTAAGCTCCTTTTATTTGGTTAGGGTTAGTAGAAGTAGAGTCTTCACTTCCAGTACTAGGGACCAAACCCACAACTTCATATATGTTAGGCAAGTGCCTAACATACACTGAGGTATATCCCAGTCCTTTCGAAATTTTATTTTGAGACAAGGCCTAAGTTGCCTAGACTAGTGTCCATCTTGTGATCCTCCTGCCTTACCTTCCAGAGTAGTTAGGATTATAGGTATGCTCCACTGCACCAAGGAGGCCGCTATGGATTAGTTTAAAATAATAAATATATATCTGCCTTATTTCTAGAAAAGTAGCACAGTTTACTTGTGAAAGTTTACTCCATGATGGTTATTTATTTACTTTTGAGTAGTGGGAATCAAACTCAGGACCTCACACTGGCTGGCCAGGCAGATGCCATGCTGCTGAGCTATATCTCTGGCCCAATTGATAGGGGCGTTTTTGAGGCAGGGTCTCGCTGTCTTGAACTCACTATGTTGCCCAGGCTGCTACAGCCTCCCAAGTGCTGGAATTGCAGGCATGTGCCTCCATGCCTGGCTTCTTTTTTTAATACTCAGTGTCCAGAATGTTAGCCAGACCTTTTCACTCCCTGTAGCTGCCTTTACCATCTCCCTTTCTTATTAGAAACAAAAGCAGGTACATGAGTATTGCTAAAGAATTAGTGTGTGCCACCTGTTTTTGTTGTTATATTACTAGGGATTGAACCCAGAACCTTTACACCGAGTTATTTTTAAAAATTGTTTTGATCTGGGCATGGTGGCACACATCTGTAATCCCAGCACTAACCAAGCAGGAGGATTATTAGGTGTTTATAGCCAGGCTGGACTACGTAGCAAGACTCTCACACAAAAATAACTAAATTGCCCAGGTTGAGTTCTAACTTGCGTTCCTCCTGCCTCAGCCTCCAAGAGTGCTGGGATTTTAGGCATGTACCACAACCCCCAGCCGAACTACTCATTTTAAATGTAAGAGTCAGTAAGATGTGCTCCAATAACAGTAAAAATAATTTTAATTTACTTGCACTTATGGCATTGTTCTAAGATACAGAAAGATAATATTTGTTGAGCAACTACCTTTAATATAACACTTGTTTAATTCCCATAGTAACCCTATAAAAATCACTAGATATAGTGTAATTTTCAATTTATTGATGAAGAAAATAAAGAGTTAAATAGATCAGATGACTTTAGTGACTCAGTGATTTGAAACTCAGAACTCACTGTTGCCAGTGTTTCTCCTTCTGCCTTTCGGACTGTAGTTTCCCTGCTGTTAAGTTAGGAAGGAAAGTACTCGAGACCATGCCATCCATTTTCAGTTTACTGCGGAAATAGTACTTTCTTCTTTTTTATAAAAATAATTGGTTGAAGTGGAATCGAGTCAACTTGGAAGCTTTATAAACAAACATGTGATCTGTAATTGAGGTTAAAACAGTTTTAACTGGAGATAAATACCTAATCTGTAAATGTTAATCAGTAGGATGTTATTGAGTAAGACACATTTGGAGGTAGAAATACTCTGTCCGCGCTACGTGGAAACAACTGGAGGTAAACAAAGACACAACAAAAAGTTTTGGCAACTTTATTTAAGCTAACAAACGAATTTTCACTCTGCAAAGTTATAAATTAATTTTAATAGGCTGATCCAGATGGTCCATTTGGAAAATGGATAGGCTGATCTGTTGAAAATTAAACTAAATTTATCTGTCTCATACTTCAAACTGAAGTGAGAGAGAATCGTGCTTATTAAGTCCAGCACATGCAGATGGACCAGCAGATCACACATGGGACTAATCTGATTCATTTTAAAAATAAATGCAAACATTATTGAATCATTTTATACTTACAAGATCTGTTGTGTACATTATTTGAAAGAGATTTAATGTTCTTTCATTACTATTTTAGCACATTCTCTTCACTCCCTCAATTATAATTTACCAACCCCCCCTCCCATGCTCCAAAATGATTTTTGTAATATTTGTCATTCGCTGTTGAGATCCAAGCTCTCGAGATTAATTAGGTCATGAACATCCCCACCCCACCCTACCCCCACCCCACGCCTTTCTTTGTGAAGGGCTTTATCTCCATTGACTTTGTGAAGAGCGTGAACTCACTGCTCTTGGAGAGAGAAGTGGCCTTTACAAACAGGGAAGTAGGCAGTCCCCCTGGGACCCTCAGAGTCTTTTAGCTTCTGGGTGTTTTAACAGCCTCATGAATGCAGATTTGTAAATTTATTGCAGTGCCATCTGGGTTTTTTGGTTGAACCAGATTACTTTTGGCTTGTGTCTGTCTATTGTGGTGGTCACTCCCTGGGAGTTTGCCCTCGCAGTCCTAGGAAAGAGTGATGAATAGCACGGGTCAATAGAAGCAGGTCACAGGGCAGCTGTCCAAGACTGCCCTGAACTTGATTACCCCACTACTGATTTTTTTAGGCGGATATAATAGTATACAAAGCTGTTTAATCTCTTCCTTTTGTCAACGGTGGCTGACAGTGCAGGGCTATTTGCTGCCATGTTTGTTGTTTCCCCTATAGTCTTGTTTTATAAACAAAAAATGGTAAGGTTGCTGCCAGCTTCTACCTCCTGTTGCTGTGAGATTGGTGTCATGTGTGTCAGTCCTTTAACTTGAGATTCTTTTGTGATGTTGCTAATTTCAGGAACTCTTCACCATCGATTACACAAAAGTTCTGTTATGTTCTAACAATTTCATACTGTTTTAAAACTAAGTTATAGCTTGGGATTTTTTTACTCTTAAGTTTTACCATTGAGAGGATCTAACTACATGTTAATTTGTAGAGCACTCTTTAAATGTTGGAGGAACTAAAGGGTTATCACTATAACTTTTACATACATTAAAAATAAAAATGAGATATGTCATTCTGAGAGCTAAAAGAAAATAGACAAATTCCTTGAAAAATAAAATTTAAAACACAGGATGAGACAAAATTTAAATAGCCCTGTGTCTGTTACCTACATTTAATTATCAGATGGTTGTATAGTTTCACTGATTATTTCAACAAATATTTGAGAAAGAAATAAGTCTTACACAAACTCTTTAGGAAAGAATACTTCTCCATTTCTAAAAACTAGCACAATAGCAGTTCCCAACCCGACAGTCACTAGTACCAGAAAAAGAATATGGAAGGAGAAAGGAGACGTTCCTTCCTGTGTCTTCAAATCGCTTTGTGTACTTACTTTTTCTTTTTTACGTCTGGGCATCAGCATGGTAGAGGGTGCATCCTTATAAAGAAAGTCAATTTTTCCTACTGTGGGATAACCTCATGTTGGCATTAAGTACAAACTTTCATTTAGAGCATGTACAGAGTAGTTTTTTCTTTTCCCTTACTTTTCTCCTAAAACAAATCCAAAAAAAATCATAGCAGCTATTTTCATAGCTGTTACTATTATCAATTATGGAAGGCAAAGGCCTGGCAAGATATATGAAAGTACTCATTACTTTTTGAAAATGTAGCATTACAACATGCAGCCCTTCTTTGCTTCACATTGGTGCTAATCGGATCTGTCAGCCCTGCCTTTCTCTGTAATTGAGTAAATTGTGGCTGCTGTCTGACCCTTCTCCCATCCCCCATTCCCTTTGTGTCTGTGTCCACTTTCCACCCTGGGATCATGGGCAGTGATAAATAAAGCACTGAGTGGAGCTCTCTGAACTCTTTGAAAGCAGCGTGATGCCAGCCCTCTAGTTATATTTTTTTAAGTGTTTATGTTTTTCTGTAGTCTCTCTCTTGTGTGGCTGGAACCCTGGGGATGCAAAGCCATGAGAGAGGCCAAGAAGCTAACAAAGTAGCTGTCTCTCTTGTTAGCTTGTTCCTTTATTCTTTAAAAACAAGATAAAAACCATCTGGCTCAGGGCATTGCATTTTCCTCCCCCATGCACCTCTATAGAGAAGACTTCACCTGCGGTGAGGGTTTACATTGATTAGGGAGGGAGCAGTAATTCAAGCTTCCATCCTCTTCAAGGATACTTTGCGATCTTTAAGGTGCTGACCCACCGAGTTAAACTGTCAGGGGAGGATAAAAAAGTATCTTCCTCCCAGGAGGTAACAGCTGCCAGGTTTTCAACACCTTGCACACTGCTGGAAAAATGTCACAATTGTCAGCTAAAAGAAAAATGACTCTGTTATCATCTTCTGTTAATGACTGGGCCCTACATTGCCTTCAGAAGGAAAAAGAAATTGTTTTCCTTACCTACTCTATTTCCCTCCCTTCAAAAATTCCTATGGTTTGTCCTCACCTTGGAGTACATCCACAAAAACCAGCGGTGAGAAGCTCAAAGTTCAAGCAGCCAGGATAAGCGTAGAAGTCAGATGAGCATAGCTTCTTTCTACGCAGCTGGATGAGTAGGAGGAAAAAGCACATCACTGACAGAAAACGACATTGTAGTGTGTATTAACAAAACAACAACAACAAAAAGTCATTCATAAGCCAGTGAACTGAAAGAAAACATACTGTATTTCTGTTCTTTGGAGGACAATTTGTTTTCAAGCAGCATCCACATGGGTAAATACCATGACATTTCTTTTTTTCAAGAGAGCCACCTCTTTTCTTTCTGAAAAAGGAAATCAAGCCTCACAGAATTTGCTTCCTTTAATAGCTCTGTAATGTTCCTGTATGATAGCTTTCCCTTCTTTGATTTGATTGATGAGAGGGAAAGGTTTAATGAAGTCCCTGCTACCAGGCAGGCAGGTTTTTTCCCTATTTGTTTTAGGTTAGTCATTTTAATTGTATTGAGTAATTAGAAGGTACATGCAGCCAAGGGAGCTTTGTTCTGATAATTGCTCAAGAAAATCCATTCCCTATCTGCCATTGCTTTGTGTTGAGACGCTTCTCCCTCTAGTGGCAATAGTAAGCACTTTGGCTTGGCAGTAGTCAAGGTGAATTGCAATATGACAAACAATGCTCAAGGGACTATCTTGTAAAATAGTTTAGAGTTTGGCCTTATTTCATTATATGTGTATTTTTTTTATGCTATGAAATTTCCTATCTTTTTTTCGTTTTCCAGAAGTGCTTTGGGCTTTGGATGGAAGAAAAATTGCTTGAGATGTTTATTAAAAAAAAAAAAATCATAGTGCATTCTGGGTAATGTTTTGCAGCTTGACTTAATTTTAGTCATCTGTTTTAATTACCTATTTATAAAAATGCTTCTGCATTTGTACACATTATTTAATACTTTGGAAGAAGCACCTCATTTGAAATAAATAAATAAATTGTACATATTTTAAATAGTCAATGTAAAAGACCTTAAAGGTAATTAATGTAAGTCTCTTAAGTAAGACAAAAATGATCTTTCTGAATCTGATGAAGTGATTTGTTTATATAACTCTCCACTTATGCACAATCCTTCAGAGTCTAATAACACAAAAAAAAATGTTTGGCAATTTGTACCTATCTACAAAAAAAACCTTTCAGAAAGCATCAATTTAATACTGAGCTTTCTTAAAATTACTTTGAGGAAGGAAGACTGTATGGGGGGTTGGTATTTTGTGTTTTTTGTTTTTATTTCAGTGTAATCATTCTCTGATAAATTGTATAATCACTGACTTAGTAGAAAAAAATATTATTGAACTCCTGGGTTGCAATGACCATAAAAGTATTTATATTACCATAAAAAGTACTTTCATATAGAGAGTTGAAGTACTGTGAGTAAATTATAGAGGAAACTGCTTATGTGCTGATCAAAGTCCATGTGGGCCCAATTCATTTTTCATTCAGTGCTTAATCTGGGTGTACCATTTATTTAAGAAGGAAAGGAAAGGGGGAGGGGCAGGGGTAGGGGAAGGGGAAGGAACTCAGTGTGCCCACCTTCATGAAGACTTAAAAAAAAAAAAATTACGCTAGGAACGACCGTGGAATGAGATTGGATACAACTTTGCATCTCTTGAACAAGATTTTTAAAGCTCAGATCTGGTTTCCCTGGGTTTCACTTTGTAGTTTGCCTTTTCTATGGCATGTTCTTGCTTAGAACGTGATTTGAGTTGTATATCTGAAGGTCCCTGTTATTCCCATCCCATCACACCCTCAATTATGGGCCATTTTCATTATACTAGCTCTTGTTTTTCTGTAGGGCTGTTGAAGCAGCTTTTTGCAAGGTTAAAAGAATGCACCCGGGTAACAAGTTTGTGTCATTTTAAATATATACCTTCTAGTAAATAAGGAGAAGCCTGGCAATCAATCCCTTTTAGTGTGTTATATGTTTCACCTGACAACTAAACCTTCTATTGATTAGCCATTACTTTGTTAGATAATCCTATGTCATTGAATCCATTGTAAAAAATTAAACTCTTTAAAATGTTTTACCCTAACAGCAGTGTGAAAATTGAAAACTTGTTCAGAATTACAGCCTGCTTTCACAAAGAAGGTAGTTTTCAGCAGGGCATTTTACTGGTTTATGCTTGTATATGCTTTATATGCAATATTAAAATCTATTCAAGTACTCCAACACAAAACTCCACCTCTGGTTCAGGAACAAAGCTACTTTTTTCAAATGTTGCATGAGGACTGAGCCTATCTTGCCTGCAGCTTTTATATTCACTAATTTGATCTGAAACAGGAAGGAGCCTTAATATAGCAAAATATTGAATGCTTTGGCTTTGTATTGCAGTGCTTAAAGGACTATGACCAACTTTAGTTTAATGATCTTTGCTACTGAATTGGGCCATAAGAAAAGTCATATACCCATTTTACAGATAAATTGTCAGAAAATAAAAGCATTTTCTACTCTGCATTTCCTACCAGGCCTAGCATACATTTTCTGAATCTAATGTTCCCCTAAAAATGTTATGTTCATTTGTAAAGGGGAGGAGGAGATAATTCTGAAGGGGAATGGTTTTTCACCATTCATAACTTGTAGAATATTTGTTTGGGTGTGCACATATATGTGACTCCACTGAGGCTTGAAAACTCAGGGCTTCATGTACACTAAAGCATATGTTCTACCACCCAGCCCTTTGAAGTATCTTTTCCCCAGAAAAATGGCTCAGTATTTATATTAATTAAATAAAACATCTATTAATAATCCCCCCTAAAAATATAACTGCGTACACTGCTTATATTTTTGTTGAGAGTTTCAGGTAGTAAGTATTAATAATATTCAGATAATAATTGTATAAGTTGGCGAACTTAAGATAAATTTGTCTACTGGTGTAACCATCACTGCAGTCAAACTGTATAAAACTTCCATTAACCAAGGGAATTCTCTTGGTCATCTTCTCAGTTTTCCCATCCTCACTGAGTCTAATTCTGATAGGCTTACTGTCCCTATAAATTAATTTTACCTTTTTTGGAGTCTCATAAGAGAATCATGTATTTTGGGATCTAACTTTTACTCAGTGTGGTGTGGATGAGATTTTTGTCTTATTTCTGTATATGTTAGTATTTCATTTTTTTTTCTTAACCTTTTATTTATTTGGTACCGAGTCTTGCTAATCCAGCTTGGACTCAGAGTGATCCTCCTGTCTCAGCCTCCCCACACTGAGATTACAGGTGTGTGCCACCATACCCAGTTTCAGTGGCCAGCATGCTGTACTGGGGATTGAACCCGGGTCCTTAGGCTTGCCAGGCAGACACTTATATTGCTGAGTTGTCTCCCTAACCCTATTCTTATTTTATTCAGTTCAGCAAATGTGCTATATTGTTTTATGTTCCCTTTAGTAAGCACTTGAGCTATTTATATCTTTAAAAATGAAGTTCCTATGAGTATTGTACTTCCTGGTTATTTAGGTACTTTAGTGAAGTAGCAGGTTTTTAGCTGCCCCACCCCCATTCCCAATACTGGAGATTGAATCCAGAGCTATATGTCCAGCCCTTTTTTTTTGAGACAGAATCTGGCTGAATTGCTAAATTTCCTGCCTCAGCCTTCTGAGCTGCTGTGATTACAGGCGCTCAACACCAAGCCCAGCTAGTTTTTAGCCATTTTTAAAAATTGCAGTCTTTTATTGGTGAATTTTAGAGTTCCATGTTGGAGTCCTGGATGCCAGTTTTTGTCAGAGGTGTGTGTTCTGAATACTTTCTGACAGTTTTGCCTTCCTATTTATGGTGTGCTTTAAGAAATTTCTGATTTTGGATGAAGTCCAGCCTATGAGTTTTTTTTCTCTGCTTATGCAATGAGTATGAATATATTACTGTTTTCCTATAGGAGTTTTGCAAGTTTGAGCCTTTATGTTGAAGTGTCTGATCCATCTGTAATTGTTACACGTGCTACATACCACTGTTTGGATTCATTAATTGCACCCTACTTTTTTTCACTCATGTTAGTATCCTTTGGTTGGACTTTGCTTTTCCCCATTGCATTACATAGGTACAGTTGTCAGGTATCAGTTACCTGTAAGTGTAGTCTGTTTCTGGACCTCCTGGAAAAGAATGTGGCACTGTGGATAGAGCTGTGGGCAGTGGTGTCTAAGGTGTGACCCAGTGCTACTTCAGTCCCTAGCTAGAGACAAGGGCAAGTGAGGTACTCTCTTCATACTCTTGGTCACTGGATCTTTTATATTACAAGTCTTGAAATCAAGTAAAATCTTCTCTTTGTTCTTAATGTTGTTTTGATTATTATAGATGCTTTGCATTTTAAGGTAAATTTTAGAATCAATCTTACAGTTTCTGTTAAATGCAGTGTTTAAAGTGAACATCATATTATTCAGATCTTTTAGTTAGTAACTGTACTGTCAACATTTTTTAAGTTTTAAGCAGTGTGTTTTAGTTTTCAGTGCACATTTCTTGCATGCAGCTTCAGATTTTATTTCTAGATATTTAATGCTTGTCAGTGTTGTTGTAAATTTTACTCATTCTGATTGTTGCTAGAGTATAGAAACAGTTGATTTTTGAGTAATGGTCATATTTTCTGTCACTTATGAATGACTTTGGCTTATTTAACTTACTTTCATTTCATTTTCTTGCATTTTTGGGGTATGACCTCCAGTATGTTTCAACAGAAGCGGTAGGAAGGCATCTTCACCTTGTTCCTGCATTCAGCAAAATAATATTAAGTCTTTTTCTATTGAGTGTGATGCTGGAAGTTTTTCAGATGCCCTTGATTAGGGAAGATACCTTTTATTCCTAGAGCTTGACGAGGTGTTTTGTGTTTGTTTTGTTTTGCTTATTAGTGCTGGAAGTGAACCCAGGGGCTTCACATTTGCTGATAGCTGAGTGGCTTTACCGTTAAGCTACAGCGCCAAGCACTTTGAAGTGTTGAGGCAGGGCCCTGCTAAATTGCCCAGCTGGCAGTTAGTCTAACTTTAGCCTTCCTAGTGGCTGGGATCGCAGGTAGGCAAGGCCTTTGCCATTTTAAAACCCTTTTCGTACCCTTTTTCTGTTGTTAGGCTGCAGTTAGACCTTTGTCAGATCACTGATAATGTCCCACAATTTTTTGCCTGCTTGTTCTCTCTGTTCTTTATATGATTTCAGTTTCTCAGTCTCCAACTCATTGACCTTTTCCTTGGCCAACGCCAACCTGCTTTTCAAGCCTATCCAGTGTACTTTTAAATAGCATTTAATGAGCCAGGAGTGATGGCACACACCTGTGATCTAAAGAATTTTTTATTTTATTTTATTTTAATTTTTCTTGTTTCAGAACTTTTGTTTATTTATTTTTATGGCCGGCTCAGCCTGGCCTGACTGCAGGGCTGGCGCAGCATGTGGTGCCAGGGATCAAACCATGGTCCTTGCAGCCTCCTAAGCTTTCCTAAGCAGATGCTTTAGACCACTGAGCCATCCTGCTGGGCCCCGATAATATAAATTCTTTTATTCTGAAAAAAGTACTACCTGGTACTGTTACCTTCTGGAGGCTTGATTTTACATTTGACAAGCCAAATGTGTTTTAGTTTTGCCCATAGTCCCAAAGCAGAACTCTTAATACTAAAATCCTCTTCAGTCTCAACTAGTGGCTTTTCCCAGATTTGGTGGAAAGTTTGAGCTGCTTACTGTGTCTCTCAGACTTGAGAGGACTCAAATTCCTGAAGTCTTGGGAGCAGAGACTGATGTCTGTTTAGGTTTTTCAGTCAGGAGCCTTCTTTTGACTGTATAACGTGGATGTTTGCTAGGAGCTGTCTGTCTGTCTGTCTGTCTTTTTAAGAGTCCCCCTGCCTTGCTGGCTCTCCTTTTCTGGGATTTCTGTTCTCTGTTGCCAGTCACAGTAGTGTATGGCTCTGTCCTGGGATATCTCAAGCCAGTGGACTGTGACTTCTTAATCAGATTGTAGGCTCTGCCCACACCAGGTAGACTGGTGAGTGCCGCTAGGAGAAGAGCACGTGAAAGCATGGCTTTCCTCACTGTGGTTCTTTTTTAAGATAAATCTGCCCATTCTCAGGTTTCTCCCTACTTTGTTCTGCTCCAGTGCCTTTATGTAGTTTTAAAATATCTTATCCATAGTTTCAAGTTAACTATGTTTCAGCCTTTATTGGAACCAGACCTCTTTGATGTAAAGATTTTTTTAAATTCAGTATTGATTACTTCATAAATATCTTCTTCTTATGAAATGAGGTCTCACTGACTGAACTTGAATTCACTGTGTAGCCCAGGCTGGCCTGTGGCAATCCTGCCTCAACCTCCTGAGTGTACCACCACATCTAACTATAAATGTCTACTTAAGGCATAGTTTTATCATAAAACATTTGTGTTATATGTGTATATACACCACATGTTTGTGAGATTGGTCATTAAAGAAGAAACATGGAACTGTGAACCAGATATGTGTCAGTAGTCCTTATTTATATATCAAATTCACAGGGCCCGGCAGGATGGCTCAGTGGTCTAAAGCACCTGCTTAGGAAAGCTTAGGCGGCTGCAGGGACCGCAGTTCAATCCCCAGCACCACATGCTGCGCCAGCCCTGCCCCTCAGGGCAGGCTGAGCTGGCCATTAAAAATAAATAAATTAATTGATTAATTAATTCAAAGTGCTCTAATCTTTTTTTGTGAGGGAGAGTACCAGAGATCGAACTCAGGACCTCACACTTGCCAGGCAGGCTTTGTGCCACTGAGCAAACCCTAGGCCCTTAATTTATTTTTAGTATGTGTTGAAATAATTTCACCTTAAATAATAAAGAATAAAAACTGTTGGGGCCTGGTGGGATGGCTCAGTGGTCTAAAGCGCCTGCTTGGGAAAGCTTGTGCGGCTTCAGGGACCACAGTTCGATCCCCAGCACCACATGCTGTGCCAGCCCTGCCCTCGGGGTGGGCTGAGCCGGCCATAAAAATGAGTGAATAAACAAAGGTTCTGAAACAAGAATAAAAATAATAAATAAAATAAAAAATTCTTAAAAAAAAAAAAAAAAACTGTTCAGTGGATACATTTCTAAAGCTTAACTTACGTAAAAGGAAATTTAATTTTACAATTAGTGGCTATATATCTCCAATAATTCTTCTTTCTTTTTTTGGGGTGGGGAAAGGATCTACAGGGTGTTTAGGGTGTCACTACTAGATCAAACTCATAGTGATCCACCTGTTCACAGCCTCCCAAGAACTGGGATTACAGGGGTGCATCATCATGGCCAGTGAGCTACACTGCTGGCCCAAAATAAACTTATTTATCTATCTATTTATTTATTTATTTTTGTGGTCCTGGGCATTGAACTCAGGACCTTGTGCTTGCCAGGCAGGTGCTTATGCCATTGAGCTATAGGCATCAGATCTTCAGAAAGTCTGGAAAGGGACCTAGAAGTCTGCATTTTAGCATCCTCCAAGTGATTCTGAGGCAAACTAAAGTTTGAGAACCATGATTTATACCACCTGTAGAAGTTTAATACCAGCACTCTGGGAAGCTGAGGCAGGAGATTCACAAGTTTAGGTCAGACTGGACAGCATATAACTTATTGGGAGCCTATCTCACACAAAGGACTAGGAAACAGTGCAGGGCAAGGGCCTTGGATTTAATTTCCAGTCCCTCCCCCTCCCCAAAATGATTTTTCTTTTCTAATATATTGGCTAGTAATTAAATTCATGCTGTAAGGTATGAATGTAGTATAACAAATGTTTTTAATCTATCTTACCTAGTTTTGTTTAAATCATTTTCTTAACAAGTTACAAGGCGTTCTTAGAGGTACATTTAAGATCTGAAAAGATTTGGTTAACTTTAAAAAATTTTTTTTACTTAATTTTGGCTTATACCCTTTTCCTTGTTTATATATAAGCAAGGCTTATTATATTTGTATCAAGATTCTTTCAGAAGATTTCTTGAGTTGCTTTAGAATCTTTTTTTTTTTTTTTTTTTTTCTGGCAATTTGAAAATTTTCATCCATTGTTCTGCATAAGAAACTTCACATCCCACACTTTTCAGGATTTTATTGTTTGTAGTCCTAGGGATTAAAGCAATCTTTTCAGGTCTTGATGTTTCTCAGGGTTTAGAAGAAGAAAACAATAAAAAATATATCTCATCTGAGGACAGTATTGTTGTGTTAAACTAAGTTCTTAAAATTTTCACTTAAAGGGCCTGGCAGGATGGCTCAGTGGTCTAAAGCGCCTGCTTAGGAAAGCTTAGGCGGCTGCAGGGACCGCGGTTCGATCCCTGGCACCACATGCTGCGCCAGCCCTGCCCTCAGGGCAGGCTGAGCCGGCCATTAAAAATAAATAAAAGTTCTGAAACAAGAAATAAATAAAATAAATATTTTTTCACTTAAAGATGCTCATATGGGCTGAGGAGATAGCTCAGTGGCATAAGTACCTGCCTGGCAAGTGTAAGGTCCTGAGTTTAATCCCTGTACCGCACCAAAAAAAAAAAAAAAGAGGCTCTATAACCAGTGCTCCGTCTTCATACATACTGTGAAGCCATGTGTCATTAGCTTTGCTTCCTCCTTTTCTGCTTCCTAGCACTCCTCCTTCTCTCCTTCCTCCTCCCCTTCTTCCTTCTCCTCTACCCCCCCCCACCTCCTTCTTTGGAGATAGAGTCTTACTATGCAGTTATGGCAGGCCTTTCACCTGCTGTATAGTCTAGGCTGGTGTCAAACTTTAGCTACAGTCCTCCTGCCTTAAGTACTGAGATCACAGGTATGTGCCCCTGTGCCTGGCCTGCTTCCTCCTTTCTACTTTGTTTTATGTTGCATAAATCTGGAATTTACAAATATTTGTGAATTGAGTTTGTGAAATAGAGCTGAATAGAATTTTTCTAAAAATTCTCTTTATAGACGTACAACAGCTGTGCCAGACTCTGCTTAAACCAAGAAACAGTATGTCTAGCAAGTACTGCTATGAAGACTGAAAATTGTGTGGCCAAAGTAAGTAATACTATTCACCACATTATAGCAATGCTATGTCTCTGTGCGTCTTAGTATTACAACAAAATTGCAGAAAAGAATACAGTTATCATTTCATCCAAAGTATATCGGACATTAAAATTTTCATAAGTTCCTTCATGGTTTTTAAATGTAATTAAATGTAGAATATCAGTAGCATATCAAAAAAGTATAGAGGACAGCATTGCACAGTTGTGAAATATGCTAAAACACAGTCATTATGTCACTAATATTTATCGAGTGGCTAATAAAAATAGCCAGCCAAATACCTCAGCAGATTAAAGAGCCTGCAAGCAGCCATAGGGACCAAGGGTTTGATCCCTGGGCCTGCAGTGCCGGCCCCACCTGGAGCACACTGAGACAGCAATTGAGACTGGATGTGGTGGCATGCATGTAATCCCAGCTCTAGGGAGGCTGTAAACAGGGGGATCACTACAAGTCTGATCTAGTAGTGAGACCGTGTACACCCTGTAGATCCTTCCCTAAAATACAAAAAAAAAGGGTTGGGGGGGATCTGGGCAGATAGCTCAGGAGAATAAGTGCTTGCCTGGCAAGCATGAGGGCCTGAGTTTAATCCCCAGTTCCACAAAAAAAAAAAAAACAGAAATATTTCTTTAGATGACCTTGAGCTGAAGGGACAAGTATATTTAGTCAAACAAGTGGGCCACATTTTCATGCATAAATATGTCATGTCTGTAGCCTAGTACATAAATAATTTTAAATATTAGAAATGTGGCCTTTCCTGTGAGGCGTGAGCAGTGTGAGGCAAGGAGTTAAGGAGCTGGACTTCTCGTTTTCATTGCTTAGACAACTCTACTGCCACGATGGTCAATGTACCTAAAACCCGAAGGACTTTCTGTAAGTGTGGCAAGCATCAACCTCACAAAGTGACCCAGTATAAGAAGGGCAAGGATTTCCTCTATGCCCAAGGAAAAAGGCGCTACGACCAGAAGCAGAGTGGCTACAATGGTCAGACGAAACCCATTTTCCGGAAGAAAGCTAAAACGACAAAGAAGATTGTGCTGAGGCTCGAGTGTGTGGAGCCCAACTGCAGATCAAGGAGAATGCTGGCCATTAAGAGATGCAAGCACTTTGAACTGGGAGGAGACAAGAAGAGAAAGGGCCAAGTGATACAGTTCTAACTCTGTGCTTAACTTTAAGGCAAATTTATTGAAGACTACCTGTAGGAAAATAAATGCAGTGGTAACTACAAAAAAAAAAAAAAGAAAGAAATGTAAAGCTTTTCCAGTCAACTCTGATGCAAATTTTCCAAATATCTCCACTCAAGAACTTTGACTTCAATAGCAGTCAATGTTGAAAATTTTCACTTTGACTAGTCATATAATAAAATCTGTTAAGTGAGCAACTACATTGAAGACAGCAATGTGCAATACAGAAACCATGGTTGAATACCTTTCATCTTGTTCTTCTAAATGTGCACCATTTCTAACATCAAATATGATTATACTCTCTTTAAAATAAAAAAGGAAAAAGGACAAGAAAAAATTGAAGGTTTATTAAAAGTATTTTGTCCAATGTTGCATAGCTATTAATCTGAGCAACAAAGTTGACAATAAAAATACGTAATATAACAACCAAAAAGAACTTGGACTTAAGTGTCTGCCATTTTGATTATCGCAGGAGTGATGCTGAGTGTGGGCTCAATTTCTAGACTTTTGCTTATCTACAAAAATAAAACCTTTAAGCTGGAAATGGTGGCGCACACCTGTAATTCCAGCACTCTGGAGGCTGAGGCAGGAGGATCATTGTGAGTTTGGGACCAGCCTGTGCTACAAAGTGAGCTCAAAACCCTGTCTCGAAAAAAAAGATGGACCCTACTCCTTTATTACCATTTAGGGATGTGTCACTGTTAAAACTGTCACTGCTTTGTTTTTATCTGTTATCTCATATACACAGGACCTGTTAATGTCGTTACTGTAATAATACAGGACTGGTGCCGTGTAGTATGCATATTTACTACAGAATTGAGGCCTGCTGTCTTCATTCTTTCAAATTGCTGTAACAAAAATATCACAAACCAGGTGTCATTTAAACAATAGTACTTTGCTTCCTATTTATAATAATTTCTAGTTCTTACAAATAACAGTAATTCTATAGTTCTAGAGGCTAGGAAGTCAAAGATTTTGCTCTGCCACTGGATGGTGCCGCATGTTGCACCCCCACTTGACAGGAGGACCTAGCCAAACAAGAGGAGGGGGTCCACCCCTGTCAGGGACACCAGCCCTATTTACAAAGGCTCTGACCTTAAAAATTTAGGGCAATTCAAGCATGCAAACTATAGTAACAGCAATATTTTTTATTATTTACATTTCTTTTTTTTTTCCCTGTATTTTTTAGGAAAGGGTCTACTGGATATTTAGGGTCTCACTACTAGATCGGACTTGTAGTGATCCACCTGCTTACAGCCTCCCAAGAGCTGGGATTACAGGTGGGCACCACCACAACCAGTCTCAGTTGCCATCTCAGCACGCTGTGGGGGCAGGGCTGGCATAACAGGCCTGGGGATGTATTTCTTAAAACATGCACAGCCGGGCGTGGTGGCGCACGCCTGTAATCCTAGCACTCGGGAGGCTGAGGCAGGAGTATTGGTGCGAGTTCGAGACCAGCCTGGGCTACAAAAGTGAGCTCAGGACCAGCCTCAACTGCATAGCGAGACCCTGTCTCAAAAAGACAAAAAAAAAAGAAACATGCACAGAAGTTTCTAGGCCCACTTTGCTTACTGAAAACATAAAAAATACAATCATTGGGATGATCCATATAAAAATTTCTAGAATTTGCCTTTTTTTTTTTTTTTTTTAATCTTTTTAGGCAGGGTCTTGCTATGTGATTCAGACTGGCCTTGAGCTCACTTTGTAGCCCAGGCTGGTGTCAAACTCAGAACAATCTTCCTCCCTCAGCCTCCCAAGTACTAGGATTACAGGCATGCACCACACCTGGCCAGAATTTGCTATTATAAATGGTAGAATCCATCAGTGTCTTCAATTTTATGTAATAATTGGCTACAGAATGTGTTTTATATTTTTTGTTTCAGTCATTTAGTCAAAACTAGCTTAAGGACCCAGTGGGATGGCTCAGTGGTCTAAAGCGCCTGCTTGGGAAAGCTTGGGAGGCTTCAGGGACGGCAGTTCGATCCCCGGCACCACATGCTGCGCCAGCCCTGCCTTCGGGGTGGGCTGAGCTGGCCATAAAAATGAGTGAATAAACAAAATAAAAGGTTCTGAAACAAGAAAACAAACAAACAAAAAACTATCTAATGCTCATTGACCTTGCTTTTTTAAAAATTTTTTTTTTTTTTTTTTTTTTTTTTTGAGACAGGGTCTCACTATGCAGTTGAGGCTGGCCTTGAGCTCACTTTTGTGGCCCAGGCTGGTCTCGAACTCGCACCAATCCTCCTGCCTCAGCCTCCCGAGTGCTGGGATTACAGGCGTGAGCCACCACGCCTGGCAAAAAATGTATTTTTCTTAATACATGTTTGCAAACATGACTACATTCATCATGGGAAGCTGGCGCGTGCATATATAGCATCTTTATTCCTTTGACGTTCTGCAACCCTCCCTTTGGCCCTGTTTCATACTCTGCATTTACATGTCAATACATGGGTGTAATTATGACCTTTTTGGAGCATACTGCTGTCACTTTCATCACAAGTGATGACTTTGGGCTAAACAGGGCAGAGTCTTTAGTGTACATGCCAGCCTAAGGACAGGGTTGATCGTTTCCATGAGTTTTGTTGAGAGTTGGCCAAGCGAGCATCTGTTCCTTTTGTTCTCCCCATCCTTCATCAGCCAGGATCTCTTGGCTGTGTAGTTGTTAGTGTGTGTCTGTGTGGGGTTGGGTTTGCTTGGGTTTTGCATCCCACCTTCTACTCCAGTGGCATACAGTTAGGTGTATACTGGTGCTGGGCACAGTGTCTGCTTTCCATGCTGTGGGGTGAGGAAGTGAGTGTGCTCATTGCTGCTCCTCAGTCTGTTTTACTTGCTCCCAAATGGTGACCCTGTCCTCACATAGTTACTGGCTTTAGCATTAGTCTGATACCTCCTCCTCCTCCTGGTTTTCTCTTTATTATCTGTCTCTCTGTCTGTGTGTCTGTCTGTGTATCTATCTATCTATCTATCTATCTATCTATCTATCTATCTATCATCTGTCTACCTACCTACCTACCTACCTGTTTTGTGGTATCACAGATCAAACTCCAGACCTTGCACTTGCCAGGCAGGTGCTTATGCCTCTGAGATATATCTCCAGCCCATCCTTTTAAATAACGATTTCTGTAATTTACTGTTAGGATCCACCTAGCTTCTCATTTCTCGTTGGCCTACTTTTTTGTCTTCTGGTTCATTGCTTTCAGACTTCAATCAAATAATCAGTTAATCAATGGCAAATCAAAATATATAGTAAAAAATTGCTTATTTTGCCAGCTTCCAATGAGATACCAATAGCATGGGAGTAATGAAAGTGCTTTCCTTTTTTATTTACATGTGTTATATGTGTCTTGTTTGTTTCTCTTGGCCTCATTTATTAACCTTTGAAAGAAATGACTTGCCATTATTTGTGTAGGTCTGCAAACTTGTCCCTTTGTTTTGTACTTCACCTTTAACCTTAACTGAATAATTTCGTTTGTTACATCAGTAGGGCTGCTTTAGGACTTTTTTTCCCCCAAAACTTGATGTGTTTTTTGTTGCTTTAGATTGTACTCTAGTGTCCAACCATCTCCACATGAAAGCAGCTGTAATATAATGTTAACATTTTTATCCTATAGTTCATAGCAACAAAATTCTGATTAGAGTGGCTTTTGTGTAGGGATATTTATAATCCAAACCTCACTATTGGATGCTGTTTATATGACTTTTAGAGAAGACATTAATGCTGATTATTTCCTTAAATGTAGAAAACTTGCATGTGGACTCTTTCTGTAGATGGTGTGCAGCTCTCCTCTTTGGGGAATACTAGTCTGACTACTCCTCTGCAGAATATGAGAAAACAAAGTGTGAAACAAACCACAGCTACTGTAGGTTGACAATAATCTGAATATTTACCTTGAAGAAAGAGGCCTATTTTGTAGAAATAGAAAGGAGGGACCATTTTATCAGTATCATTTAGTCCAGGTAATATTTAGATGAAGGCAGTGAAATGTTCCTCCCTCCCTTCCTCCTGGCCTCCTTCCTTCCCTCTTTCCCTTCTTCCCTTTCCTGCCAAAAGACTTTATCCTTATTCCAGCCTGTGGTTGATGAAATTTGTGTTTGGGTCTTTGTGTTTGGTGATGAGCTTTAAATTTATTGCAGCTTTAAATGGGCAGTCACTACTGAGTCAAATTAGTCTTTGAAATCCATAGTCTCCTTATACCTAATTGTCAACTTTTGTGTTTTTTTGTTTTTTGGTTTTTTTTAATAATGAAACTGGAAAACTGAAGAACAAAATTAATTTTTTTATGTCCTCTTTTATTGATTCTTTGAAGTACTGCTAAAATTTTAGTTTTAGGTTCTTCTGTAGTTTACTCTTGTGCATGTCCACAGACATACACAATGAGAATTGAGTTGAGTACATCTGCCTTGATTCCCGAGGTGGATAGACTTTCTGCCTCTGTGTGAAAAGTAAGCCTCGTCACTAGACCTGGTAGATACTTGATATTTGTTGTTTGTTGTTACTGTTTTTTAACCTCAGACTAATAATCTGTTTGAAACTGACTGAGACAGAAAAATGTGATGTTGCTTCCACTTACTCCAGATTTTGATAGAAGACTTGTTTTATTTATTTCCAAAATTATATCCGCAGGAAACAAGCTGTTTAAATTCAGATTATGCTGAAGCAAAATGGGCCTGGTATGAGAAGCAACGTGCTGTTTTACGAGCACAGAGTCCCTTTTCTCATAACTGATTGATAGTAAATATTTTCCTGAAGAATTATTGCTAACCATGAACAGTGCAACTGTTTCACTTTTTTTCTGTGCTACTTGCTGTACCAGCCATTGTCGGTAATTAAGATCTACAATTCACAATGCAGACGTTTGCACTTCCTCTGGGTCTGTGCTATTTATAAGGCATTTCAGCTGTGTAGAGTTTCTTTTGAGTTTTAAACTACATGTTAACAGGCTTCTGTAACATACTGTTCCACAAGCAGCATGTCAGATGGTCTGCTCTTCACATAGGCACCTCTGTCAGCTCTGTCATCTCTATTACCTTTGTGGGGAACATTGTAAGATTTAACCATGTCATTGAGGCCAGTGTGCTTGAGAAAACTCTAGAATGTAGCATGTCATCCATTACATTTATTGCTGTTTGAAGAAAGCAGAAATGAGGTTCAGAAGTACAACTTTTCTTCTTTAATTGTTTAAATGAATTAAATGGTACTTGGATTGCAGAGGTTTTGAGAAATACATAGTTGATTGCCAAAGTGACTTTAAATGAAAAGAAGCATAGATTCCTCTTAAAGACGAGGTTATATTTTTGTCAGATCTAGGTGTCCATGGGTTTTAATAATAATTCAGACGTGGGGCACCAATGCGGGCCAGCCGATTGTCTGATCGTATGTTGCGTAAGCAGCCCTAAGAAGTACATGCCATTGATAAGGAAAGTGCAGATAGGGTTCTTGATCTGTATTAAAACTGATAAAATTCCAAGCCACTTTCAACACAGAAAGAGAGCTTTGTGTCTTGTTTTTGTTTTGAAGGACTAGGGATATAGCTTAGTAGCAGAGCACTTGCCTAGAATGCGAAAGTTCCTCAATTTCATCCCCAGCACCACCACCATCTCATAAAAAACAAGGCCCCAGCCGAGTCTTCATGCATTATGCCCTAGAATTGGAGAAGTAGCTTACACAGTCTCCATGCTCCAAGCACCCATTGTTCAACATACAAGAAAAAGAAATGAGAGACTAAAGCTGTCAGCAAAACATGCTGAAAACTGCCACAAGTGGGTATCACACTGCCTGCTTTCAGCCTGGAGCCCAACTCTATCGATTGTGCATGTTGGCCATGAAGATCTTCCAGCAGAACAGATCTGTGCAGAAAGGCAGGCCACAATGTCAGAGCTCACTCCTGATGGCTCTTTGAACATAGGCAGGGCTTTTAACAAAGCCGTTTCAGGGCAGATTTTTTTTTTTTTTTAGGAAGCCTAAAACTTTGTGCAGTTCTTTTTGAACTGATGCTTCTGTAAACTTTCTCAGTGAACTCTTTATGAACCTTTTTTTAGATAGCAGCTGAGGTTCAGCTGTTGGGAACCACTGATCTGTCTGACTGAGGCACTTCAATATGCTAGAATCTATTCACATTTCTATCCAGCCAGGGAGCTAATAAGAACGAGTTTGTCTTTGTGGATTGATCTAGATTAGCGTGAGATGAGCCCAGTCAGTATCTTTCTCAGTGGAAAAAAAAAAAGAAAAGGTTAGAGGAAAAGGGGGTGAAAAAAGAAAGTTCTTCGTCAAGAATCGACTGCAGAATTGCCTGCTGATGCATGTCGGATCACCCACACAGAGAAATCACATGGATTCTCCAAAAGTCAAACGATCAATTCGCCTCGTTTTGGCTCTGTACTTAATGCACAAACAGTGCGATCTGCGGGGCTGTAATTGCATTGTTAGGGCCAAGGAACAAGCCTGTGCCTTTTCAGCAGACAGCTGGCAGGGAGAGAGGCATGTTGTTAGGAAAGAGAGAGGCAAGGCAAATAAAATTACTGCTAACGCTCAGAGATCGGCAGGAGTCCTACTTGCCTAATCTTACCGGTGGGAGCAAGCGGCTGTTGTAATCCAATTATAGCAGCATAAGCAATTTGTTAGACACTCCGCATAATGTAACAATTTCCCAATAAACTCTGACTTGTAATAACGTCGGCAAGAGTCTGCATAAATCTGCCGGAATGGTGGGGGCTGGAGCTTTCGGCTGGGGGCTTATAATTGGCGCCATCAGCACGTTTTGCAGAGTGCAGTATGGTGCAGTCTTTTAGTGCAGGAATTTTAAGGAGAGAAGCATGGCACACGTTTCTTAGAAAAAGGAAAGTGGCCATTTAAAGGGTAGCAGCAAGAAAGGCACACGCTTGCTTTCGCATTACCTAGCAGTCTTAATGTAGGAAAAAAAAAAAAAAAAACTGGAGGAAGCCATGTTTCCTGCTAATAGTAACAAGGAGACACACGGAAAAGTGGATTCGTTAAATTTCTGTATTTAAAAGGCATTGTTTCTATTATGTATATTCTGCTTCCACAGCCCCATAAATGCTATTCAGGCAGCTTTTAGTTACATGTTCACAGAATGCTCTTAGCCAGACAAGCCTAAAAATCCCAAATTTAAATGCTTTCTTTGAAGTATGAAATTTTCTTTACAGATTGAAAATACAGTTTCTTTATGTGTAGCATAACTCTTAATATTATTTCATGGAAGACCAGGTCTTTCTGTGGAGTTCTGCTCTCCAAAAATAACAGTTAGTGAAAGGTTTCAAACCCAGCTTGTTTGCTCAGTTAGCTTTCCTGTGTTTCTTATTTTCTATTTCTGAAATAATTGTTTCTCTGTTACTACCACCAGTCAGTCTGGTGTTAATTTACATTGTATAAAGGTAAAATGTTTGAAACTGTACCTGTATGCTCTTTGTAGAGAAAATTTTGACTCGTAAATAATAAAATTTAGCTATTTTATAAAAATAGTTGTATAGGACAGATTAGAGCTACCCTTGTTTATTGATTAGTGCTTATAATTACACAAGCTTTTGGAGGTGATGGGTGTGTATAGATTTACTAGACAGGATTTCATGCTACTATGCATTAGATGTTGCCTACTTTCTTACGGCAGCTGGACCTTTCACTCCTAAGGTTTTGAAATAGGAACAATTTTCTCCAAAACATCCTGTTGCTGTACGTATTACCGCAAATAAATATTTACTTTCACTATAAACATTTCCTTCTATTGAAACAAATGCTTTCTTGTTTGACTAACGCTACATCAATAAACTGCAGCTTCTCTAATAAAGCCACTCAGTGTCTGGGTTTAACTAATGGCTGATTTTCATGGCTTTGACAGTGAGCTGTGTACGTTATTTTCTCCTGATATTGTAAAAATAATGAGAGCAAATTAGAACAATCAGTTTACACAGATAGCTCCTGATTGGAGGCGATGGGCAATATGGCAGCGGGTAATCCATCTTCAGGCTCCTGTCACATTAACTTCAGCAGTGTGAAAAGATCAGGTGGGGGAAGCAGGGATCCTGCCCAATCAGAACACTGAAATTAATGAGAAGAGCATTGTTCTGTGATCAACCTTTTAATTAGCAAGACTGAGAACAGAGGGCACGATGAAGGCAACACCACAGCTGCACAGTGCCAGGCACAGCTTCTGAAAAGGGACATAAAAAGACTGCTAATTTTATATTGCCTTTTTCTTGCTGGAGATAGGCATTGTGTGTCCATTCTAGACCTGGTTTACAGACTTGAAGAAGTACTGCCTTTTTTGCAAAGAAACGTCACAAATATGGTTGATATATTAATAACGTATGGACTGTAATTCTATCAGGGTCATTTAGGATTTGAGTACCACCTCTTCAGCATATGCTATGGGTTTTATCTTTTGATTTTTAAAAAAAAATCAGGTGACCATAGGAATTAAATTTTATAAAGCTCTGCCTTATCAGCTTCTCCCTTTCTTATCCCTCTATTGTAGTTTTTCTTGTAAGTAATATGTGGGTTTTCTGATTTGGAGCCTTTCTGTCACTTTGAATTATTTAAAAGAGGAGCAGAGTCTAGGCATTATGGTATGACATATTTAAATTGAGTTCTTTTCTTGATTCTGTTTATTAGAATATTTACTGTTTTTAAAATATTTCCTATGCCATTGACTCCTCAGAGTTGAGACTATTATTTCACTTTATATAATTGAAAACTGAATATTGATAAAGTATAATATTTATAAGAGGGAAAGGAAAAAAAACTAAAATCTGATTCATCCATATAAAGATGGTTCTGCTAAAGTTGTAATCATCCTTATAATATTAGGGGAGAAAAAGTCCAAGGCTATGAAAGACTAGTGAGCTAAATTTTTTCAGATCAAATCAGCTCAATTTCAGGACTTAACTTCAGGAAGTATACACTAAAAGATTTTGCAGTGTTTTAGTCTTTAACTTTACTGGCTGATTGTTAAAGTAAGTAATACAGCATAGGCCAGGTAAATGAATTAAGATAGTTTCCAAAATATTTTTTCTTGACATTGACCATTAATTGATAGTTATTTGTTTAGGATAGTAATATGTAAAAGCTTGTATTAGATACTGTGAGTACACAGTATTTTAGAAAAGAACCTAAGATATAGTGTTAAATATTTAGGTTAGGTAGAAGGCAATCTTTTCTCGTAGTTAATAGGATTCGTTTCATCATACTTAGAGTTAATGCGGATTAGACCTGTGATACTATGTATAGCTCTGTAACCTTCAGCTTCATACCTGCATAATATGTAGAGTCCCTACAGTTGCAGAAACTTAAGCTCACAATATTATACCCTCCATGTGAAATTCATTGGCCCAGTTTTGTCATGCACCTCCCCTTAGAAAACTTCACAGTTTGGGATTCTGTCAGAGAAGGTTTTTAAAACTATAACCAATAGACTTTTCCTGAAAACATGTATTTAAACTTACGTGAATGAGTATTTCAAGGTTGTGACATGACTCCAAATAATGCGTAGGACTCACCTCAACACACATTTTAATATACTGAAATTGGCATATTAATATTTAAAAACTACTTGTGCAGGGTACTTTTCATTCTTTAATCTGGAAGAGATTTTTATTCTTAAAGCTGTTACTATTCTCTGTGGCTGTCCATGGGTGTAAACATTCTCTTTTCTCCTAGCTCATAAGCTGTCCATGAATAAATATGTTCTTAGTCATGTAGTGTAAGAGGATCACTTACAAAGCTTGTGAAACCTGAACCCTCCTTTTGAACCTTTCAGTACTCATGAGCTCAGGATCCATACATGTAAAACTTTATTCTTATTTCGTGACTTCAGCTTGTAAGGCAATGAATTTAAATGATTCTTCCACTCTGTACAAAGTTCCTATAAAAATAAAATTGTATTTTTCTTTCTTAAGAGTAAAGTTTCATCTCATTTGGTAGTCCTGCTTTTCCTGTTAATAGTTAAGGACTTTGTTTTCCTAGAATGTTTTGATTTTTAAGATCAACATTAAAGTAGTCCATTTTTTAGTATACCCTTGTTTGTTTGCTTGTAGTAGTAATTTGAGAAATGTTGAACAGGCTGAATAAATGACCAAGAAACTCCCTAATTTCCTAAAGAGCTAAGTTACTGAGTCACCTTAAATTCTCTTAATACTGAAGTAAATCATTGGATCACCTTAGAGGAATTTTCATCAGTTCTTTGGAGCTCACCTGGCACACCCTTATTTCAAGTTTCTTATGTATAAATTAGTTGCATCTGTGAGTATTACAACCCCAAATTTTCTTTTCCCCTGGGCCAATTTATATTTTGGGGTATATTCTCATATAAAGATTATTTTTGTTGTTATGTACCTTCAAATGGGAAGATACTCATGTTTATTTTTCATTTTCAGTGCTCTACTACTGAAAAGTTTGAGAAGAAAATATAGAAATACTTAGTGTGCCTGTGTTTAGCCATGGTATGCTAGCACATTAGATGGACATCCCTTTTTTTTTTTTTTTTTTTGTGGGACCAGGATTCAAACTCACGACCTTGCACTTTCCAGGCAGGCACTTGTGCCTCGGAGCTATCTCCCCAGCCCCAGGACATCCCTTTCATATAGATGAAGAAGAAACAAGCTTGGAAAAGTTAATTAAGTCTTTCTGAGGTTTTTTTTTTTTTTCCCAATACTTAGGGTCAAGCTCAGGGCCTCACACACACTTAGGAAGCATTCTACCACCGAGGTATAGCCCTGGCCTAAGTTTCACATCTTTAAGTGAGAGAGTCAGGTTTTGAATTCAGATCTCACTGACTTCAGGTTTGCTTCCCAGATTTTCTTTGAGTAGTGTTTGGAGGTCCCATACATGGCCGAGTCTTCATGGCCTCTATTATGTAGCATCTATGACTTCATTTGATTCTGGTAATACTTTTGATATCTAGCAAACATTATTGCTTTATTTTCCCCCCACCCCACACTCTTTATTGCTTACCTTACAGATCTTTAAAAGATCTGAAATGGCATCTGGCTCCATATTCCACTTTTCTGCATAACAGATGCATGAGCAGTGTTACACTGGCTCAAGGTAGTGACTCACTCCTTCATCATTGTTTTAAAAGCTGTTTTGGAAAAACAGTTCTCATCCTGTTGCCTGTGTCAGGATTTGTGTAAGTAAGTCTGTATTGGCAAATTTTTCGTACTTAAAACAAGTCATTTTCCCATTTATGTTTATTAAGTTTGTCAGTCTAAAACAATATTTTCTGTTTCTGTTCATGCTTCTAGGTGGTTTGTGGTTATGAAGACATGAGTATTATCAGAATTTAGTAAGAGTTTAGTAAGTCTCAGATAGGAGACTCAGGACAGGGATGACCAGCTAAAAAGATAGAGGTTCATGAAAAGCAACTGAAAAGAAAAAAGTAAACAAGCATTAATATCAGTGTTTTGCGTGCTCCCTCCCCAGGTATTTTCTAATGGAAAGAATAGAAACTTTTGGCAGTTAAGGGTGGTATAAATTTCCTGGAAAGACTTACTAAAGTATGTAAGAAGTATTTGCTTACATGGAGCTCTAAGTGTGACAAACAGAAATGTTAAAATTTTATTTCTAGAAGAATGAATATAAATTTAATTATTTGTACCTCAAACATCACTTATCTAATTTATTCATTTTCTAAGAATGTAAGATATTCTTTCTACGCCTGGGAGCAAGCCAGAGGGAAATAGAGAAAGCCATGTTTAAAAAGAAATGGTTCCTACAGTGTTAACTATGGAGTCTGTAGCGTGACTCTGTAATGGAATATCATGGCAGGGGGTATAATACTGTAAATAAGATGAATATGCCACTTGTGGATTAATGGGCAACCTAAAGAGTGGCTTTATTTACATCTGTGTGAGGTTCATTTTCGATTTGTGTACTTTCTCTGATAATTGTAGTGTTTATAAAATCTCATATTAAGGATCTTAAAAAAAATCAGTTTCCTTGACTCTTGATTTACACTAATTTTTTGAAGGACTAATAGAATGTTGTTTTAGACCAGTGGTGGTGAACCTATGGCACATGTGTTATCTCTGTTTTTCTTTTAAGGAAAAGATGTAAATGTAGATTTTTTTTTTTTTTTTTTTTTTTTTTTTCTCTAAACTAAAACCTCAGTACTGTGTTGAGGTTTTAATTGCAGTGTTGATACTTTGCCATTTGGCACTTGGTCTCTAAAGGGTTCCTCCTGGGACTGGGGAGATAGCTCCGTGGCATAAGTGCCTGCCTGGCAAGCACAAGGTCCTGAGTTTGATAACCAGTACTATAACCAAAGTTCCTCCTTACTGTTTTTTTTTTTTTTTAAAGAATTTTATTTTATTTTATTCTTGTTTCAGAACTTTTGTTTGTTTATTTACTTATTTTTATGGCCGGCTCAGCCTGCCCTGAGGGCAGGGCTGGTGCAGCATGTGGTTCCCCGGGATCGAACTGCGGTCCCTGCAGTCGCCCAAGCTTTCCTAAGCAGGCGCTTTAGACCACTGAGCCATCCTGCCGGAGCCCCCCTCCTTACTGTTTTTATAGACTTTAAAATTCATAGATTAGAGGACTCTTCACTTTTCTTTGAATAAAACTTAGGGAGATGTGAGTTCTGAAATTAAGTACAGGAAATGTAGCTTTTTTTTATGTTTTGTTCTGAAAGATAAGCTGTTACATGTATCCAAATTACAATAGATCCCACTTGTGCATTGATGATTTTCTGGACATGATGTTTTCAAAGGTTTGAGTACTGAGTAAACTTGAATCTGTTTAGCCCAGGATACTGTAAGATTCACTGTCCCGTGCTAGCAAGGTAAAATGCAATGAAAGTAAGTATTGTGTGAGAATTTTTGAGTCAACTGTTTAGGCTGTAGTATTCTTGAACTTAAAAAGGAAAGATTGTCATCATACCCTGCCTTCCTTCAAATGAAAATGTGTAATGTAAGCAAATATAAATGTTCTTATTGTAGAGTTCTCATATTAATTTACTCTTGCCCAAAATAGATTTTCAACTTATATTTGTTGAATCTGGCTGGCTTTAAAAAAAAAAAAAAAAAAAAAAAACAGTGGTTGTGGAGATGAGGTCTTCCTGTTTTGCTGTGCTGGCCTCAGGTTTTTACCACCTGATCTCCTGAAGAGCCAGGATCACAGGCATGTGCCCTTTTCCCAGCTGTGAAATATGTTTTTAAAGTACTGAAGTCCAGAGGTTAGGTGGGTGTGGCAGTGCATGCCTGTAATCCCGGTACTTGAGAAGCTGAGATGGGAGTATCACCTGAAATGCAAGACCAGTGTGGGCTATACAGTGAGACTCCTATTTCCAAAGATAAGATAAGATAGGATAAGATAGGATAAGATAAAAGATAAGATCGACCAAACAGAATCAAATGAAATCAGAAATTATGTCTTGAAATTTGATAACCTTTTGGCACCATTATTTACTGAATATTTGTAATATGCCAAGCATTGAGCTAAAGGTTTTATGTATATTCTTACTTCATAGCCCCACTTTACATATGGATAAAGTAGAACTCAGGTTAAGCAACTTGCTCAAAGTCAAGTACTGTGGTACAGAACTAGAATCTGAGCCTAGATAGTACAGCTCCATACCCCTGTGCTTTTAGCCGCTATTTGTGCATTTTAGTTCATAGAAATTAGGGTATAGGGTCAGCAAGAAAGCTCAGTGGACAAAGGGCCTGCTTAGGCAAGCTTGGGAAAGCTCAGGGACCGTGGTTTGATCTCTAGCACCACATACCACACCATCTCTGCAACCAGAGCAGAGCAGCCACAGAGTCTGGGTGTAGTGGCGCATGCCTATAATGCCACAGCCAGGGAGGCTAAAAACAGGAAGATAACTATTAGTCTGAGGTGTGTAGTGAGACCCTATAACAACTAAATATGTTTAAAAAAGAATTAAGAGTATATGTAATAAATAGGACTATGTAAGTGATTCTCTGTTGTGCCTATTAAATGTTTTCTTTCTTTATTCAGTTTAATGAGAAAAAAAGATAAAATAGCAATGAAATATTTTCAAAATAGGTTAATAGACAGATACAGTAATTAATATATTGTATATTTTGTTGTTATTTGTTTTTGTAGTACCAGGGATTGAACTCAAGACCCTGCACTTGCCAGGCAAGTGCTTATTCTACTGAGCTATCTCCCCAGCCCCTACATTGCATATTGTTGTCTTTATAGTAGTTACCAAGAGGACGGGATGCAGACATAATATCTTGTCTAAACAATAATAGTACACACTTCTAATTAACTAAGAGAAAGTAGTTATGTATCAGTCCTAACTCTCTTGTGCATGTGTGCGTGCGTGTGTGTGTGTGTATTTTTCCCCCCACACACTTACACTTTCGTGAGGTTAGTGACACATGATGCAAGGTTGCCTAGCAACTTATAGCTTAAATGTTTTCCT
This sequence comes from Myocastor coypus, assembly GCA_004027025.1. Classification (NCBI taxonomy): domain Eukaryota; kingdom Metazoa; phylum Chordata; class Mammalia; order Rodentia; family Myocastoridae; genus Myocastor; species Myocastor coypus. The sequence continues at coordinate 73,565 of PVJA010001712.1, read as the reverse complement.
TTTAATGTTAATAATTTACTAACAGCTAGGGGCTGTTAAAGCACCTGCTTAGCAAGCACAAAATCCTAAGTTTGATCCCTGGTAGTGCCAAAAAATAATAACAATAATAATAGTATAATAATAAAAACTAGATGGTCTTTGGAAATTTCAAAAGGATGTAACTTGGTGTATAAAAACATACAGTAACATACCTTAGGTTTGTTACTGTTCTCTTGTACTCATAGTGTTTTTCTTTTTACTCTTCCATATGCAATGGTAAAAATTAAAAATACCTCAATTAACAACCACAAAAAATGCAACTGTTAAAATTTGTAATTGCCTCTTGCCATTTGTTAGTCTTTTCTTTTTCAGCTTTGATTGTGTGTAATAAAACTGTTGTTTAATTAATGCCAGGATTTTGAACCAGTTGGGTACCACAGAAGAGAGTAAAATGGAGAAACCAAGAAGAAAGGTCCAGTCACCTCCCTGTCCTATGAATTTAGACCTGTCATTCTTGTTCTAGTTCATGACCTACTGCTCCCAACCAAAACTATGTGAATTGAAAGAGAAGCTGTAGAGAATTCTGAGGAACAACACAGTTCATGATTAAGGCTCTCAATAGGTTAGTGAATGTTATAGTTTGAGCTGCTCTTGGAATGAAAGTGTCCATGTTGTTGTAACCATCAAATTTAATACAAAACCAAACAAATGCAATAAACTGGTGTCTTGGCTTTGTGATGTGTGCAAGAAAGATCCAAGACTAGTAGTATTTATGGTACATAATTTTTGATGGAGGTTGCTTGTGCATAACCAGAGTATGAGAGAAGTCATACTGGCTGGTATTACTCTTCATTTCTCATGCTTAAAAATGAAATGGGAAAATTTTCCCTTGGAAATGTAAAGCTCACTTTTGAAGGGATTCATGTGCTTTAAATAGGAAATGATTGCTTCAATTATAACAAGAAGTAATTATTTAATCTTGAAAGTGTAGGAGAACCACAGTCCCCTGCACCTGACTGAGCTTGCCTAAGCAGGTGCTTTAGACTGCTGAGCTATTTCTCCAGGCCCTTAATTTGTTTTTAAGAGTAGGAGAAAGATTTGAAATTCCAACAATGTAGAATAAAGCCCATTTTATATCTGCTTGCATCCCAGAATGATTGTGTGTATTACAATCAATGAACTCTTGTCTTAATTGTATGTGGCTTAAAACACCCTAATGTTACAACTTTTGTGGAACCCAGACATGAGTAGATGTTGGATAGAAGCACTGATGTCATCATACTTCCAGTGGTTGAGGCACCCAGTGAAGAAGGAGTTTACAACACGGGATATTATAGGGTTTGGGCTGAGTAGGTGTCTGTTGTCCAGGGTTTGTCTACTGCTAAGATAAATACTTGATTTAAAATGGATGGAGGGGCCCGGCAGGATGGCTCAGTGGTCTAAAGCACCTGCTTAGGAAACCTTAGGTGGCTGCAGGGACCGCGGTTCGATCCCTGGCACCACATGCTGTGCCAGCCCTGCCCTCAGGACAGGCTGAACCAGCCATAAAAATAAATAAACAAACAAACAAACAAAAAAAGTTCTGAAACAAGAAATAAAAAAATAAAATAAAATGGATGGAATTAGGTTAAATGTTTACAGCCAACCTGCTATTCTCTTTTACCAAAGAGCAAGGTTCTCCCTATACTGACGTACTCTACCCCTCAGTACTATAGGTCCAGTGGTTATGCAGCCATGAAGAAGAAAATAGGTGAGATTGGGAAGATTTTTCAATAGGTAGTGCTTTTAGTAGCATATTTCTTTTAGTAGCTTATTTCTTTGTTGGTAGAATATAATTCTCTAATATTATAGCAGTTGTAGCCATTTTTAAGCCTCCTTTCTTAGTAGATATTTCTCTGTTCGCTTTCTGTACTGTGAACTTTACAAAACTGGCTTAGGCAGCCTATTAATTATTCATATCATAGTAATAATTAAAGCAAATTAATAAAAATCGCCGTATTGTATTTAACCGTTGGCAGCACCAAACTGTGTCAGCTCTGGGAGGGTCTGAGATGTTTGCTTGGTTAAAAGTTCTAGAGGGAGCTCTAACCTTGTTCAGAGCCATGGCACGTGTAAACAGTTGTGTGTATGTTGCTGTCAGACTGAGTAAAGATAGAGGCTTGTGCTCTTTCTTGACAAAAATTTATATTTGTTTTGTTGGAAGCTCATTTCCTTTATCAGAAAACGGTTAGGATGATCTATCTATAATCAAACAAGGTTTCATTAACCTTTATCTCCCTTTGTATACATATGACCCATCTCCTTCACATAGTGTTCAGGAGATCCTGAATTTGATTCAGTGAATTTTTGCAGAGCACACACATCCGCATAACCATCAGCCAGATTAAAAGGAGAGAAAAGATGAAAAAATATTCACAGAACCAGATCCTGCCATCTTTAAAGCAGTACCCAAGTGACCATTATCCTCACTTCCAACATCAAAAGTTACAGCTATTTTTAAGCTTATGTGTATGATATATGGAACCATTGTGATCAATAGCCTTTTCTGTCTGACTTTATGGGTGTAATGTGTTTGAGTGTCATTTATATTGTTACATAGAGTTGTAATTGGTTTGCTATCATTGACACTTAATTTCATTAAATTCATATACACATCCCCACAAGTTATTATTCATTTTAACATGGATGAATGTTTGAGTTTTGTTCACCTTTGGATAACTACAAAAATGCTTACATACATCTTTTTATGAATTTGTATAGTGACTGTATTCCAGTGCGTGCATAACTAGGACTAGAATGGAGTTTTCAAACTCCTACCAACTGATGCACCTGGCAGTAGAATATAAGAGTTCCATTGTCTTCTCTTTCCTGGCTATTATTTGAGGTTGTCTGGGCTTTTTCACTGTAGCATTCTTGTTGTAGGTTAGCCATAACAAATGGTGTGAGTTGATTTTAATTATGGTTTTCAAAAACCAAGTAACAAGAAGTTTGCTACCCTAACCATTTCACAGTGAACAGTACAATAGCATTAATTTACATTTATTACACTTCCCTGAGTTCTTAAAATTGGGCTTATTTTTTTCTTTTTGGTGTATTATTTGGCCTCTTCGATGCCAAGTGCCTGCTCCAATCTTTTACCCATTTTTCTAATGGATTTCCGGTCTTTTTCAGAGTTCTTTATAAATTTTTGGTACAAGTTTTTTCTGTGATGTATCCTGTGAAAGTATACTCTCCTACTCTTTCGTTCTTCAGTTTTTAAATAACATCTGCTGGTGAGCAGAGGTTCTTAATTTTAAGGTAGTCTAACTTACTGATCTTTGTTAATAGTTAATAGTTTTACATCCTTCTTTAGAAGATACTCTTGTGTTTTGTTTTGTTTTTTTTCTCTTTTTTGGTAGTGGGACTCAAACTCAGGACCTCACTTTCACCAGGCAGGTGCTTATGCTGCTGAGCTATCTCCTAGCCCTCACTCTCTGTTTCAATGTCATGTGATTAACCAAGCATAACTTATTGAAATACATAGTGTACTTGCGCTTTACAAGATGTTTTTCTTTGTATGTTAGTAAGTCTTCCACTTTGCTGTTACTCTTCAAGATTACCTTGACTGTTCTTAGCCATTTGCATTTCCATAAGCTTTAGAATCAACTTAATATGTATTTTCTTGTGACATTTGCATTGCCTAGTACAGCGCTTGCACATGGAAAGTACTCAATATATTTATTTGTTTGTTTGGTTGCTTCCCCCAACCCCCAGAATTGGGGATTGAACTCAGGTCCTTGCATGTACCAGGCATGCACTTATTCTGCTGAGCTATCTCCCCAGCCCAAGTATTCAATATATTTGTTTCTGTTTTTCAAAGATGTGCACTTTTATTGAACTGATCTCAAGTCGGTGTGCAGGTGAGCCCTGGCTGCCTCCACACCTCAACACCCAGAGAGAACAAAAGCCTTCTTTGTATATCAAGTTGGAGGAGAAAAGAGGGCCCATGATGGCTGACCATTCTAAATTATTAAGGCAAAGATTAAATAATTTGCATTATATAATTTATACAAAAGCAATACTATCACCTCCTCTGCATGGACTTGGGGAGGCCTGAGCCTCCTCTGTGCAGAGGAACTTCTTTTTGGGAGGGTGAGGGACTTCTTGTAACAGTGCATCTCACAATATTTGGAATGATTTTTTAAAAATGTATAATCAACGTCCTCAGCCACATTGTAGAACTTTGGGGATACTCACTCCAACCAACTCCTATCACCTTCACCATTACAGTTTTTAAATCCTGAGTCAAAAGCAAAAAAAAACAGCAAAGACAAAGCCATGCCAGCCTCATCTCGTTTTCTGTGCACGTTAGGTTTTTGTCAAGAAAGGGTGAAGTGCAGCAAAGTAACTGTCCACCTCGAAGCATTGGCAGCGCACGATGCAGATGCGGTGCTTGCTGATGCACATCTGTTGGAAGGCGGAGAGTGAGGCCAGGCTGGAGCTGCTGATCCAACCTGAGTACTTGTGCTTGGGGAGCAATGATCTCGATCTTCCTTGTGCTGGGGGTCAGGGCTGTGATCATCTCCTGCACCCTGTCAGCGATGCCTGGGTACATGGTGGTACTACTGGACAGCACTGTGTTGGCATAGAGATCCTTACAGATGTCAACATCGCATTTCAGATGGAGTTGAAGGTAGTTTCATGGATGCCACAGGACTCCGTGACTAAGAAGGAGGGCTGGAAGAGAGCCTCTGGGCAGTGGAATTATTCGTTACCAGTGATGATCACCTGGCCGTCAGGTAGCTCATAGCTCTTTTTCAGGGAGGAGGAGGATGTAGTGGTGACCATTTCCTGCTTGAAGTCCAGGGCAACATAACACAGCTTTTCCTTGATGTCACCAACGATTTCTCATTCAGCTGTGGTGGTGAACCTGTAGCCATGCTCAGTCAGGATCTTCATGAGGTAGTCTATCAGGTCCCAGACAGCCAGGTCCAGGCACAGGACGGCGTGGGAGAGAGCGTAACCCTCGTAGATGGGCACAGTGTGGGTGACCCTATCACTGGAGTCCATCACAATGTCAGTGGTGCGACCAGAGGTGTACACGGACAGCACAGCCTGGATGGCCATGTACATGGCAGGGGCGTTGAAGGTCTTAAACATGATCAGGGTTGTCCTCGCTTGGTTAGCCCCAAGGCTTCAGGGGTGCTTCAGTCAGCAGCACAGGTGCTCCTCAGGAGTCACACACAACTTGTACAAGGTGTGGTGCCAGATCTTTTCCATGTCGTCCTAGTTGGTGACAATGTTGTGCTTATTGGAGTACTTGAGGGTCAGGATGCCTCTCTTGCCCTGGGCTTCATCTCCCACTCTCTTCTGACCCATGCCTACCATGACACTCTGGTGCCTTGGACGCCACACAGTGGAGGAGAAGATGGTGTATGGGGCATCATCTCCCACAAAGCTGGCCTTGCACATACCAGAGCGGTTGTCGACAACCAGCGTAATGATAGCAGAGAAGCAAGGGACTGTCCTCAGGAGCTGGACACGGACTTGGCCAGTACTCAGTATATTTGTATTTTAAATATACTGAAACATACGGTGATTCATGGAAGAAGAAAGAAGCCTGCGCGCGCGCACACACACACACACACGCACACACACACACACACACACCATTCTCTAATTAGTAGTTTCTACTAATTTTCCCATTATTTAACCTGCTGCTTTTATAATCAGAAGCACAAGTTTTGTTTTGCTTCAAATTTTCTTTCTTAAGTTCTATGTCCAATCCTTTCAGCTAATGGTGACTATAAAAGAGTGTATTTTAAAAGTATTCCAGGGGCCCAGCGGGATGGCTCAGTGGTCTAAAGCGCCTGCTTGGGAAAGCTTGGGTGGCTTCAGGGACCGTGGTTCGATCCCCGGCACCACGTGCTGCGCCAGCCCTGCCCTCGGGGCAAGCTGAGCCGGCCATAAAAATGAGTGAGTAAATAAATAAATAAAGGTTCTGAAACAAGAAAAAAAAAAAAAAAAAATTCTTAAAAAAAAAAAAAAAGTATTCCAGGAGCTGGGGGGATAGCTCAGTAGAATAAGCGCTTACCTGGTAAGCTCAAGCTACTGAGTTTAATCCCTGGTACTGCACCCCCCCCCAAAAAAAAAAAATTCCAGTTCTTGCCAGGGAGATAGCTCAGTGGCATAATCACATGCCTGGTAAGCACAAAGTCCTGAGCTTGATCCCTGGAAAAGCAAAAATTAAAATTAAAAAACAATAAAATGAAAGTAAATTCCAGGGGCCAGTCAAATAGCTCAGTGGATTAAAGCCCTTGCAAGCAGGCACAGGAGCCAGGGTTTCGATCCCCAGGCCTGCAATGCTGGCCCCTCCCCTGGGGCATGCTGAGATGGCAGTTGAGACTGGGCGTGGTGGTGTATACCTGTGGTGCTAGCACTTGGGCAGCTGTAAACAGATCACTATGAGTCTAACCTAGTAGTGAGACCCTGAACACCCTGTATTTAGACCCTTCCCTAAAATACAAAAAAGAAAAAAAGTATTCCAATTCTTTAATACTTTTTCCTAGTGAATTCAGAAATAGAGTTTCAGTTAAAACTAGTTTTCAAATTTGGTGGGCATGTCCTGATACAACCTGAATTGTTAATAGTGTTTCTTGATAGAAGAAAACAGTAACACTACTTTCCTAAGCAAATACGTACTTTTCCTTGTTCTCAGCATTCTTTCTTTTTAAATTTGATAGAGTCTCACCACACAGCTCTGACTCCTAGTGTCCTCCCCAGTACTATAATCACAAGCGTGCTCCACTTAAGCCTGGTCTTGGTGGCCAGCTCAACACATCCAGGGCCAGTGAACCCCGGCCCCTGCGCTTGTCTAAGCAGGCATGTAGTCCTCTGAGCTGTCTCGCCAGCCCTGGTCAGCATTTTTATACCTACTGTTGTTTCCTGGTGTAACAGTCATGGGGAAATAAGTAATCTTAGTCTCTTGTGCAGGTAGGAAAGAAGTTGAATCTTAAAGAGCATTACTCTCTTTCCTCAGTCTGCATGGTTTTTAGGTAGCAGAGTCAGGGCTTGATTCTGGGTTTATCTAACATAATGCAGTACAGTGTACTTTTAAAATAAACTCATTTTCTTCTTCCATTAAAGTAATGCCCTTGGGGGCTGGCAAGATAGCTCAGCAAACTGAAGTGCCTGCCTAGGCAAGCACAGGGACCACTGTTCAATCCCCAGCACCACATGCTGCACTGGCCTGGCCCCTAGGGTGGGCTGAGCCAGCAAAAAGAAAGAAAAAAAGGCAAGCCAGCCAACCCTGTCTCATCTGTTCTCCAAAGTGTTGAGCCTTTGTCCTTCCCTAGCCCCTATTTTGTGTCTGTTGTGACATCTTCCCACATACCCAACCTCGCTTTGCACTTACAGTGTAGCCCTCTTAGATTGCTCACTATCAAAAAAAAAAGGATGCTAATGCCACAGAGTCTGCTGGTAATAGCCAATGAAACAAATAGAAATTGAGTCTCAGAGCTTGTCCATATTCTTTTATTATGAGGGCACTTGGTAGCCTTTAGAGTTTTTTTTTGTTTTTTTTGGTTTTTTGTCTTTTTGAGACAGGGTCTCGCTATGCAGTTGAGGCTGGTCCTGAGCTCACTTTTGTAGTCCAGGCTGGTCTCGAACTCGCACCAATCCTCCTGCCTCAGCCTCCCGAGTGCTGGGATTACAGGCGTGAGCCACCACGCCCGGCAGCCTTTAGAGTTTAAATGAAAAATGTTTCTTCAGTACAGAGACTGGGCTGTACTGCTGAAAATGGAACTGATAGAGAATAGCAGCCATCTGTCTGATCCTGATCACTGTAATCATGGTAACAGAGTAATGGGAGGTTCAAGTTTTTCATGCTAATTTATAGACTCTTAATGTAGCCCTACTGCCTTGATTTCACCCCAAAGTAGTGTAGTATATATGTTTTTTGTCTTCATGTGAAGATGTTGTGGCTTGTTTTTTTTGGTGTTTTTTGTTTTGTTTTTTAAAGGATGGTCTTTCCTGGGTCCTTGAACTCACTGTGTAACCCAATCTGGCCTAGAACTCAGTCACCTTGTCTCAGCCTCTGGATTTGCATCATTATGCCTAACTAGAGGAGATTTTTTATTGTTTATGAATACTTTTCTTTATAAACCAGCTTATAAATAAGTTTTTCCTCCCTCTCTTTTCTTTCCTTTTGTATTTTGGCAATAGTAGGGATTGACCCTAGGCCTTGTGCATCTTGTATATCCTAGGCATGTATTCTATTGCTAAGCTATATATATCCTCACTCCCTTTTATTTTGTTTTTTTAACTTTTGACACAGGGTATTGCTAAGTTGCCCAGACTAGCCTCAAACTTGCAGTCCTCCTGCTTCAGCCTCCCAGTAGCAGGGATTATATGTACCTGTCACAATGCCTCACTTCTATCAACCCTTTTCTTTTCTTTTCTTTTCTTTTCTTTTCTTTTCTTTTCTTTTCTTTTCTTTTCTTTTCTTTTCTTTTCTTTTCTTTTCAGTGTTAGATATCAAACTTAAGGTGTTAACTCCATAAGCCTTTCCTTAAATACTGGGAATAATTGGGAGGGATGGATAGGAAATAATCCAAGAATATAAATGTGAAGGAAATAAGGCATATTGAAACTCAAAATTATAAGGATGTATTATTACATCCTAACATCATCTGTGATGAAGGTTAAAACTTCAATTTTTTTAAAGTATTAAATTACTGAGTTCAGCATATAATAAATATGTGGAAAAGTCAGAGAATAATAGTGATGCAGTTGTAATACAATTTTTTTTTTTTCAGAATGATAGTATTTCTTTGGATTAAAAATATGGTTTTCGGGGCCAGTGAGATGGCTCAGCAGTCTAGAGTGCCTGCTTAGGCAAACTTAGGCAACCACAGGGACCACACAGTTCAATCACTGGCACCACATACTGCGCCAGCCCCACACCCGGGGCAGGCTGGGACGGCTTTGGAAAAAAAAAAATGGTTGTTGGGCTGGGGAGATAGCTTGGCAGCATAAGTGCCTGCCTGGCAAGCTTAAGGTCTCCAGTACCGGAACTGGGCGTGGTAGCACATGCCAGTAATCCCAGCACTAGGGAGGTTGAGACAGGATCACTATGAGTCTGAACTGTGTAGCAGAGACCCTTCATCAAAAGAATGAAAAATAAAAGTGTGGTTGCTTAGAAAAAGTTTGACTTATTCCTAGGATTATAGAATATGGTGCTCTAAGCTGGGCGTGGTGGCGCACACCTGTAATCCCAGCATTTGGGAGGCTGAAGCAGGAGGATTGGTGAGAGTTCAAGACCAGCCTGGGCTACAAAACTGAGCTCAAGACCAACCTGAACTGTACAGCGAGACCCTGTCTCAAAAAAAAAAAAAAAAAAAAAAAAAAAGAATATGGTGCTCTAGTAATATCAAAATTTTTTTAAGTTTGAGAGTATATACGTAAGCTTTAATGTATGCATTTTCTGTAAGAAAACATAATAAAGCTATCTTCAGATATAGTCACCCTATTTTAAGTTACCATGGAACCTAGATTATAGATGCAAAAGCTCAGACCCAGCCTCTGGTGATCCTGTCCAACCACTCATCTCCAGATTGAGTTTTATGCTGCGGTCACAAAGCTGTCAGGGGAGCACCAGTCTACAGCTCTTTTCTGTCCTGCTGTTTCACTCTTGTGGTAGTGGTGATTGAAACTATGTGTGTCAGCAAGAAAAGTTTCTGTGAAAGATTTGTTTCTAATGCCTGTATTCCTCAAATGAAAAATAAAAAGTTACTTCAAAAAGGTTGACACTGAAAGTTTTCATGGGAAAATAATTGGTATCTTTGAGTTTCATTCTTACAGTGTTTCACATGAGCAAAAGCCAAACCCAAGTGAGGAAAAAGATAGGGCCATAAAGAAAAACTCAAAACTTTAAGGAACAAGTTCTGCAAAGAATTGAGGCAAACTCCCTCTCAACCCCCAGTGGAACTCAGGGCTTTTACCACATTAGGCAAGAACCTTATCACTGAGCTACTCCATCCCTTTTCACATTTTATTTTGAGACAGGGACTTGGTGAGTTGACCAGACTGTCTTCAAAAATACAACCCCCCTGCCTCAGCCTCCCAGGTAGCTGGGATTTGCCTGTACAAAGCCTATTGTTAAATCAAGTTTACAAGTATTAGGGAAGCAACTGTCTTCCTGATTTTTATTACCTTCCTTGTCTCCTTTCCTAGCATATGCACATGCAAAAGTGTGAGATTTTGTACCATTCTGGGGGAAATTTTTTTGTGTGTGTGATGCTCGATGCTCAGAGCTACAGTGTCTTCTCAAAAAAGATCAAGAATTGACAGTCTCTGATCCATGAAACCCATAAAAATGGTGCCTGTGTGGGTAAATATAAATAACTTTTTAAGGAAACTATAGGGCAATATATAGTTCTGCTAGTTTTTGAAAGAATGTAGAGGTGTGTGCTAATGGGGACCAGAATTTAGTTTGATCTCTGACCATGTATTTATTTACTTAATTTATTTGGTCTTTCAGGGACAGGGTTTCACTGTGCAGTTTAGGCTGGCCTTGAACTTAGCTTGTAGCCCATCCTGGCTTCGAATTCACAGTGATCCTTCTGCCTCAGCCTCTGCTGGGATTTCAGGTGTGCACCATCAGGCTCAGCCTAGCCTAGCTTTGTCCTTGCTGATGACTTTTGACAAAAGCATGAAGAAGTAAAACATACGTTGCATGTTACAGGATATTTGTTCTTTAGTAGACATAAAGTGGACTTTAAACATTAATGTATTAGGGATGGCAAGATAACTCAGCAGACTAAGCACCTACTTAGGAAAGTGCAGGGATCAGAGTTTGATCCCCAGTACCACATGCCACTCTGGCTCCACCCCCAGGTACACTGAGCCAGCAACCAAGTCTGGGCATGGTGGTGCATGCCTGAATCCCAGCTCTGGGGAGTCTGAAAACAGGAGGATCACTGCAAGTCTGGTCTGTGTAGTGAGACCCTGTAGACCCTGTCCTCAATACACTTTTTTAAAAAATAATGTATCAAAAATTTTTCTAACTTTCTGATAGTTTCTGTACTATTCTTCCCTCTATATTCCCCAAAGTATGTCTGGGGAGTAGTTCTGAAAGACTGACAGAAAACAATGCAAATGCCCTATTCCATATCATATTTAACACTTTGAAGTTTCCTTTGACTTTTTTTTTAATCTTCCATTAAGTTTTAAGGGAACATTAATGTGTCAGTCGTCATTCTTTTTAGAAGTTCTTACTTTGATTCTTAAATCTGGTATAGGTACTATATTACATGAAAGTGCTTACAATAATATTAGAAATGAAGTAAAGATTGCCAAATTGATCTATGATAGGCAAAATGTCAGTATATTGGCAGTCATATGCGTAGTAGTGCGAGAGGCAGGCACCAGCTGTTTGCATCATGAGGCACTTCACCTTTGCGCTCCCCCCCAAGAGCAGCATCTATTCCTTTTAGTAATAGGAATATTTACACTTCCATGTAATACAGCTTTATAGATACATACAGAAGATCATGCCAATCTTTGCCTTATAGCGATTAAAATCTAATTTGGAAATAAAAGTTTCTGAGCATAAAATTCTTGTAGAAACTAAGATTGTATTTAATAAAATATTAAGCTAATTCTAATGAGCAGCTGTGTAAGTTAGGTAATTCTTTCTAGTTAAACTCTCATGGCAGCTCCTCCCTTGCTGCCTGTGGGGTGCTGTGCTCCGGGATCACCACTTGGCAGATGGGGAACTTGAGGCAAAGCAGTGAGCTGAGCAAGAGTACGCACCACCTGAGTGAGAGCGCTGGAGCAGCATTGGTGGCAGATCATAATGGTTGCTTTCTAAAAAGTATTCTGTCACAGTGGCTTCAGCATAGCACTGTGGTCTTGGTGTGCATAGAAACCTGTGTTGGCCACAGGAAATGTATTTGTCCATCTCTATAAATCAGTCCTCGTCTTCTGAGTTTATTCACTGGTGTGGGAGCGTCATTGTTACTAAAAAGAGAACTACAATCTAGGAAAACTGAACAGTTTATACAACAGCTACATTTTGAAATTTAATCTGAACTCTGCTAATTTATGTGGATTCGAACAAATCACTTAGATCACCTCTGCTAAAAAGATAAAAAAAAGAAAAGAAAAGAAAAGAAAAGAAAAAAAAAGATACTACATCCAAACTAAGCTTCTCCTGGATAAATTAAGAAAACAATTACGGAAGTATTCCAGAGAGAAATGTCTCTAGTCCCTTGATGCTCCAAGTGGTATTAAAGTTTTACCTGAAGATAACCAAGACTTCTAGAAGTTACAAGTCATTTACTTCATTCACTGCAGCTATCAGAGGCCTATGCTGCTGCCGCATGGAATTATTTCTTGCTGCATTTAACATGCATTAACAAGCATTTGGAAAGAGTTGAATTTCTTCTAGAAAGCTGAGTTGGCTTCTTGAGATCCTGTCCCCCAAAAACAGGTTTTACACAGTGCCTTCTTCAGAAACACATCTTACCACATCTCTGAGACCTCCTTAGATACAAATATCTAACAATTAGACTGCAAAGAGAAGTGTAGTTTTTTTATTCTTATTTAAAACTAACTATATTTTTGCTGTGTTCTAAGGTGTATGTCTTTGTTTTCCTGTGGCAGAGGATGCCTGCATTAGTTCCTGTTATTTATTGTTGAACTTAACTTTCTGATGCTAAAAAAGGGAGGATATGAAGGAGAAACTGGGGAGAAGAACCTTGGTTTAAATTTTTTACCATCACATGGGGCCTGGCAGGATGGCTCAGTGGTCTAAAGCACCTGCTTAGTAAAGCTTAGGTGGCTGCAGGGACCACAGTTCAATCCCCAGCACCACATGCTGCGCCAGCCCTGCCCTCAGGGCAGGCTGAGCCGGCCATAAAAATCAATAAATAAACAAACAAAAGTTCTGAAACAAGAAAAAAATAATAATAATTCTTTTTTAAAAACTTTTTTTTTTTTTTTTTTTAACCATCACAGGGCTGGGGATGTAGCTTAGCGGAATAAACGCCTGCCTGGCAAGCACAGCGTCCTGAGTTCAATCCCCAGTAACACTAAATTGTTTACCATCACAGAAATTTCATTTTGGTTCATATTAACATCCAAATGAACAACCTCTACTTGAAGTTATGCAGAAGGAGCAAACAGATTCCAGACAATTAAACTTTTATTATTCTACCTGAAACATTAAGTAGTGGTTTTTAAAATGTATATAGTTTCATCTCCTCTCTCTCTTGATGCTTATTGTTTATTGTGTGGAAGCGGACCTGTGTGTCCAGCACATTTGCTTCTCTCAGGGTGGGCAACCCTGGCGCTGCTGGGTCTCTTCTCAGTCGGTTGTCTTCAGCCCCCATCTCTCTTCCCCTCCTCCCAGCCCCTCACATCCCATCTTCCCTTCAGCCTTTCTGTCTGTCCCCTTCCCTAGGTTGCTCCTTTTCCTCCTTTTCTTCTGGCCTTGCTCCCCTCCTCTGGCCTAGCCCCAGTCTGCCTTCTCCAGTCCTAGCAGCTTTTGTCTTTTCTCTCCCTCAGACCCTCTTCTGCACCCCAGCGTGTCCTTTCTGCTCCTTCTGCTGCTTCTCTTTCCATCCTTCCCTCTCTTCCTGTTCCCTGCTCTTCTTCCTGCCTTGTCCCTTAGCAACCACAGTTGTCTACAATTCTGTGTCCTTTTTTAAAAAGGTGAGCAAAGGAGGTTAATTTTGCCTACTCTGATGACTTTTGAATTAAGGACAGTAAATCCTCCAGATAAAAGATCTGTGCAGAAACATTACCCTTCCTTGTAAAGATCAAATAACTGGTAATTCTTTTTAAAGCCCAAAAAGATATCAGCATACCAAAAATATGAACGTTGTCCATTTTTATTAATATTTATTGTCCATTTATTGATAGAAGCTATGGGTTTGCTTGTTTTTTGTCTTTTGTAGATAGGGTCTGACTGTGCAGCTCAGGCTGGCTTTGAGCTGGTTTTTTTTTTAGGAATGGGTCTACAGGGTGTTCAGGGTCTCATTACTAGATCAGACTGTAGTGATCCACCTGTTTACAGCCTCCCGGGAGCTGGGAGCAAGCACACGGGGACCGTGCTTCAATCTCTGGAACCACATACTGTGCCAGTTCTGCCCCCAGGGGAGGCTGAGCACACCACAAAATAAGAATAGAATAAAATTAACAATAGTTTTACATTAAGACTGCATTATTATAGTCTTACAGTATAATATTTACCCTCTAATAAAATTCTAGCCTCAAATTCAGATTTTACCAAATGATAACATTCATCAAACTATTTCTTTGTGAATTAACTAACCTATATGCAGAAGGTGGTAAAGTGTTCCAGAATAAATTACTCATTTCTTAATTGTGGTATAGGTATACTCAGCTGTTTGCTTCACCAGGGTTAACCAGTGTAGTTGTGAATGGCCTTCTAGCTGTAGGGGCTTTTGAAAGATCAAGAAATTTTGTATTTCATTGAGCTCTACAGGCATGATGTACCTACCACAGTGAAAAAAAAAAATGTGAGCAGAACTCTCTTGCTTTGCTCTTACATATAGTTCATGCAGTTTTAGAAGGCCAGATTTTAAAGAAGATTTTATATATGTTGATGCTAGGTGGACATTTTATGTGATAAACACAACATTCTGAAAGATTTTACACAATGTTTTTGGTCCATTGCCTTGCCCTTATGCTTTTCTTTCTTACTTCCCCAAGTCCACAGTGTAAGTGCTCCACCCACCTTTTTCCTATCTTGTGAGCAAAGTTTTAACTATGTAGAAATGTAACTGCCTGCAGTCTTTTAAATATAAGTAACACACCAGTAATAAGCTATTGGTTGTTTTTTTGCTGCCTGCAAAGAAACATAAACACAGCACTCATTTCTGGCAGGTTTTTACTGTCAGAGTTTCTCCTATTATATTTATCTTACAATTTGCCAGGGGGTGAAGTTATTAAGTTTTAGCAGCAGCCATCGATCAAGTTCACAAGTTAACACGATAAAGGCTCTGTGCCGCTCTGATCCAGGGAAGTGATGATCCTCACTCGGTAATTAACTAAATGAGAAAGTTAAATCTTACTTGAGAGCTGGGAGAGATGAAAGAGAGGTGTTTGTCAGTTTCTCAGTGGAAATTAGAAGCAGTTTTCTGCAATTCCCTAAGCTGCTGCTCTGTCATATTTTACATAAGCACTGGGAAAACGTCTTGTAATTAGTGCTGTCATGCAAGATTTTTTTTTCTTTCTTTCTTTCTTTCTTTTTTTTTTTTCTGAAGGATGTTGAAATAATTCATTAGATTATCAAGAAAGGCTTGTGTCCTGAAATGATTAGCACAGTGAAATTTAAACCATTAACGATAACAAGTTTAGAGCTTGCTGCAGTGCAGAGGCACCCAGGGCATGTCTGGGCCTCTTTCAGTCATTTCTTATAATTAAACATTATGTCCTCCCCCCCTTCACTAAGACCCATCCAAAATTCCTTTTAAGGTGGCACTGTCTACATCAGTGGGTTTACCAGCCTTGGAGGTGTGTGTAGTTAGTAGCTATAATAATGCAACAGTAAATTAAACCGCTGTGAGTTTCTTAGTTGAGAACAAAATAGCCTACCACCCCAGAAGCTATAAAGTTGCATGAGGAAACCTGCTAAAGAAGCATCTCAGTCTTCAAACTTAAAAACTGTTTTGTGAACATTTTGTCCTATTAATAACCCATGAAAAGCAAAAATCAAAATGGCTTTGCTTTGACATTGTGAGTTTTGTATATGACTTTTCCAGCAATTAGCACAAAGAAAAAAATATTGACACATGCCTGATCTTTAAGTAATGCTATATGTTGGAACATTGTGTCCGTTTCCTAGTGAGTTTTATTTAAGGGAGTTGGAATGATTGCAAGCTTTCCTCGTTGGTTATTAAAAATCAGTCAGATTCATAATGTGAACTTTATCTCTGCTGACAAATCTGCCCCTTCCTGTCTTCCACATTCACTAATCAGATCTGACATATTTATGAGTTCACCTAATATGTAATCATATTTAGTAGAAGCTGTTAAAATATTAATGCAATAATCCCACCGAGAAATGTGGTGTTTATTTCTGTTGAAGTGTGTACCCCATTTCCTACATTCAGCCATTATTTTCTTTCATTTAGACTACTACTCTCACCTTACTCCAAAAGAAAGGACTACTTTTTGGTTGCTGAAAGCTATACTGTTTTTAAAAAAGAATTAGGACATTGAAGGTTATGGTCCCACTTTTGAGCATTTATTACCTTTTCTCCATTTGTTCAATTGATGGGCAAATTCTTTTCATTTCTCTGGAAATCCTTTTGTATGCTGACGTACAAATGGTGTCCTGTTTGTGTTCTGCCCTAACCCTGTGGAGTTTCAGAGCTTCTTGGGTCTCCTTGCTATCACCTTCTCTTTCCCTAAATGCAATTACTAGGTTGGTTCCCATACTAGAAAAAATTTTTAAACAAAACAAAAGAAGGACTAGGGGTGGGGCTGGATTCAATTCCCGGTACGAAACAAGAAGAATAAGACAGAAAAGGAATAACCTTGGGTGCAGGATAGAAAAAAACACCTTGAAAAATCAATGATTTTAGGGTGCGTTTGTTTGTTTTTCTATGTATTTAGTACAGGGTCTCACCGTGTGGATTGTCCTTATAGTGATTTTCCTGTTTTCAGCCTCTCAAGCACTGGAAAAACAGACGTGCCACTACACCCAGTCTCAGTCACCACCTCAGCACGCCCTGGGGTTGGGCTGACGTGGCACACTGGGGATCGGGAATCAAACCCTGGCTGCTAAGCAGGCACTTCAATCTGCTGAGCTATCTGGCCTGCCCAAGTTCTGTTCACTTATGTCTTAATGGTCCTGGGGATTGGATGTGGAGCCTTGGCACTGAGCCAAGGCATTTGTACTTCCTGAGACAGGGACTCCTTAAATTGCCCAGACTATGTGCAGACTCGTGTCCCTCCTGCCGCAGCCTTCCAGAGTGCTGGTGTGTCTGGGCAGATACCAGCACATCCAGTGAATGCTGACTCTCCTGAAGCCCAACCTGTAGAGAGTGTAACAGAGACCCAAAAAACTGCTGTCTTTCTTTCTCTTGCAGAATTCTGGCACGCTTTGCTATCGTTCTCCTAACTACTGGAGCAAAGCTTGGCTCTGTCCACATCCAGGTTGACTTATCCAGAGGGTCAGGCCTAAAGAGAAAGTAAACATCTCAGGCTTTTTTTGCTTCTTCCTCTTTTTTGAGAATTAAATACCTTTTTAAAAAAAAACAAAAACAAAAAAAAACAGCAACACTTACAATCTCCCTCTTCTGATGCTAGCTGAGGTCACTTCTTGCTGGATTATTTCATCAACTTTCTAGTTCATCTCCCGATGCTTTTGCAACTTGCTCTTCTTACCTTCTCTTTATTCTGCCAGCTTGTGGTCCATTCTTTGTGTGGTGTAAGTATTCCTAAGGCACATATCAGGTGACATCCTACCTGACTACTTAAAAGTCTCCAGGGTACCTTTACACTTCAACTCAAACCAAACCCCTTGGTCAAGGCCCAGAAGCCCTCAGACCCACCATTGTTACCCTCTCAGCCCTACTATTCATTCTGCCCAGCTGTGCTGGCCTTCTATCTTAAATTTGAACACACCTTTGTACCTAGTCTTTCTTCTGCCTGGAACATTCTTCCCTCAAGTCTTTTCTAAGGCCTGCTCTCACCATACTCAGCTCAAAGTAGCTCAGATTATCTGTGCTCTAGTGGTTCCTTCCTCAAAAATATTTCTTGACCAGTCCAATTAAAGTAGGCTACCCTATTCTCTATTTTATCTTTTTTCTTCATAGTCCATGGTTTCTGAAATTAGCATATTTCTTCTGCGTGGTTACCCCCAGCACTCTTCCTCAGAGAAGGCCAAGAAGCTTTCTGTGCTTGTTCACTGCAGTTTCCCTTGCACTTTCTGAAGTGCCCCATATAAAGTAGGGCACTACTGGGCATTCACTCAGCAAATGGTTGGTTGGTTGGTTGGTTGATTTGGTTGATCGGTTGATTGATCAAGTCCAGGTTCCAGGCCTAATGAGAATTTTTGTCCCATTCCCCTTCATGTAGTCCTTAGCCCTACACAGCCTCTGCTCAGTTTATTTCTCAGTTCATCTTCCTGATCATTACATCACTTCCTCCGCCGTACTTGCAGTGCCGGAGACTGTTAAAGCCAGACAGAATCCTCAGTGTCTTTTATCATCTGTATCTCAGTCCATGCACATTCAATTCATTGTTCTTTTTCTACTTATCTTTCTTTTTGGTTAAATTGGAGTTTGCATGCAAACTGGCAACATCTTTCATTCCATCAGCAAGTTCAGCTAGTCTGTAATATACTTCCCAGCCTGTACATAATACACTTAGCAGAGTCAGCACATTTAATGTTACAGTGGTGGCCATTAGACCACCTGATGTCTACAAGTGTGTATTTTCCCCTTGGAGCCCAGGTTGCAGATATCAAGTGTGATGGGGGGTGGGCTTGGAGAACCAAGCTGGAGGGCGGTGCTATAAATACACACCTCCTGTCACTGTGTGCTTGTCGCCTGACATCTTCTTCCTTGGGAGACAGCTGCTCTCTGTGAGCAGAAGAGAAGTGCAGGAGTGGCAGAAAGTCGGAATTGCCGTTGAACTGAGGCTGTTTGTCAGCTTCCCTAGACATTTAAACAGTCGTGGTGGAGTCATCAGACTTGTTGGGAAGGCCAAATCAATTCTGCCACCATTGGTGATCATTGCCCTTCTCCCCCATGCACTCTAATGTGTAGTCTTTTTTGTTTGTTTGTTTGTTTCAGAACTTTTGTTTGTTTATTTATTTTTTGGGGGGGGGCGGCTCAGCCTGCCCTGAGGACAGGGCTGGTGCATCATGTGGTGCCCGGGATCAAACCGAGGTCCCTGCAGCTGCCTAAGCTTTCCTAAGCAGGCGCTTTAGACCACTGAGCCATCTTGCCGGGCCCATCTTTTGGTTTTTTAATAATTGAACCCTGTAGATCTTCACATGGTCTCAAATTAAAATTCTGCTGCATTTACTTTGTATACTTGTAAAAGAATCTGTATGGGGAATGGTAGAAAATGGAGGCTTGAAAATGGAGAACTTTATCTTTAGAGTTCTTTACAAACATGTATTTTTACAAGTAAAATTAATACTATGATAACATTAAAGTTTAATATGAATTTTGTTGTGTATGTTCATGCTGCAATATACAGAACATTTTCATACCCTCCAGAATTCCCATGTGCACCCATAGTGCATTCTTCTTTATTGCCCAGTACCATTCCATTGCACAGACAGATTATAATCAGGTTGTCTCTTGATAGGTGGAGTGTCTTATTATAGTGTGGGATTGTTGTGAATGAACCAGCAAAGAGCATTAATGTATAAGTCTTTTGTGAAACACTGTGTTACTTATTGGAGAATACTTCAGAGTAGAACTGATGGATCATATCCTATGTATATGTTTAACTTGATAAAGTACTTACAAACCTATCTCCCGGAGTGAGTGTACCTTGAGCCTTATAACCAGCAATATGTGAGACCCAGTTTTACCTCACTCCTGTCAATACTTAGTATTGTGAGCTCTTCTAGTAAGTGTGTAGTAGTAGTGTTTGTCTTTAATTTGCATTTCCGCAAAGACTAACAATGTTGAATATCTTCTCACATTCTTAGCAGCCATTCATACATGTAGAAGGGAGTTTGTAGAAGAAGGAAAGAGAGACATTGTATATACCATTAGTTAAAATTAAAAAAAAAAGGTCGTTTTCTTATTTTTATTTTTGTTTGTTTGAGACAAGGTGTCAGTGTGCATCTTAGGTTGGTCTTGAACTCATTTTGTAGCCTAGGCTGGTCTTAAACTCCAAACAGTGCTCTTGCTTCAGCCTCCTGACTGCTGGGATTACACACCATGCCTAACCTATTTTCTTATTTTTAAAAAGGATTATTTCCTTACTAATGAACACTGAAAATTGTCTATATGCTGGACATAAGTATTTAATCAAATGTCCCGTTATCCCAGTACTCTGAAGGCTAAGATGAGCTAGAAAATTCACAGCCCAGCCTGGGCAACTTTGTGACTTAGTGAAATAGTCTCTCAAAATATATCTTAGTGCAAAGGCACTGGTTTCAGTTTCTACTACTCCTGCCCCTAAAATGTTCATATGCTTTTTATACCCTTTGAAATGTTTATCTGTCCCAAAGATACCAAGATTTTCTCATGTTTTCTTTTAAGGGTTTTATAAATTTTAGCTCTAACATATAAATTTAAAATCCCTTTAAGATATATTAGGAGGTGGGGCCCAGCAGGATGGCTCAGTGGTCTAAAGCGCCTGCTTAGGAAAGCTTAGGCGGCTGCAGGGACCGCGGTTGAATCCTCAGCACCACATGCTGCGCCAGCCCTGCCCTCAGGGCAGGCTGAGCTGGCCATAAAAATAAATAAATAAACAAACAAACAAAAGTTCTGAAACAAGAAAAAATTCTAAAAAAAAAAAAAAAAGAAAAGATATATTATGAGGTAAGAAACATCACTTTTTTCCTACATGGAAACTCTTACAGGGTTAGTCTTTACTGTGGTGGATTGGCAGCTGAACTGAACTAGCATGGGGCTGGGTGTGGCAGGCCCACCTGAGGATGGCTGCCGGCAGCGGCAGCGTAAGAGGCAGAGCTGGAGAGGCTGTCAGGAGGCTGTGGGGAAGCTGCCTGGAGAAGCAGGCAGGTGCTCTACCAGTGAGCCACCCCACCCCACTGCTAAACCCTAAATCCTGTCGTGACTCCCCACTTTGCAGTTGAGGGAAAGTTGAGGTGCTTATTAACTGTGTCACATAGCTGGTAAATTGAAAAGGCAGAACTTGAAACATTTTATTCCATGGCCAAAGCTTTTAAACAGCATAATGTTTAAAGTCATAATTAAGAGTAGCTCATTGAGTTGGTAAAACAGCTCAGTGGCGTAAGTGCCTGCCTGGCAAGCACAAAGCGCTGGAGTGGATCCCCAGTACCCCCCAGAAAAGCTCTTTGGAAACAAGATATGTGGCTTTTATATGGAAAATTATCTTATTTACCTGCCACAACAATGCAGAACAGTTGGTAAATACATGATCACTGTTTAATCTTCATCTCAAATAGCTAAATCTTTTAAGTTGCATTTATTTATTTGTTTGTTTGTTTATTTATTTAGAATTATTTTATTTATTTATTTATTTTCTTGTTTCAGAACCGTTGTTTGTTTATTCACTCATTTTTATGGCCAGCTCAACCCGCCCCGAGGGCAGGGCTGGCGCAGCATGTGGTGCCAGGGATCGAACCGTGGTCCCTGAAGCCGCCGAAGCTTTCCCAAGCAGGCACTTTAGACCACTGAGCCATCCCACCGGGCCCTTAAGTTGCATTTATGATATGATCATTGAAAGGTGTAAGAATTTCTCCTCTGAATGTTAGCTCCTGCAGTAGAATACTGAGCTTGTTAAGTCCTTAAGCAGTTTTATCTAATAGTCTGATAGCCATTGATGAAAACACAATTCTTTGTGGCTAGAAATACATAAATTATTTTTAAAAGAAAATCATCTTATTAACTTGATAATTGTTCTCTGTTACCGGTGTTTTGGACTTTATCCAGAAAACATTACTGGATAATACCCAAGATGGGCACTACCTTTTAGAAGACAAAAGAGATAAGCAGTGACAGGGTGGGAGGCGTTGCTTGAGAGGGTAGGGTATATATACCCTTTGGTTGAGTTTATAAACCCACTTTGTCATTAGCTCTTTCTTACTCCACATTTGATAACTTTTTCTTTGCTGAGATGCAGATAAATAACCCACAGAGGGGCAACTTCAAGGTCCCCCGACCCTTGTGTCTAACAAGGTTCTTCAAAGACAACAGTGGCATTTATGCTAAAAAAAAAAAAAAAAAAAAAAAAAAAAATTCTACACACCAGAGCTTGATGTTTACAGGTGTCAGCTTTTTCCTTGTAAACAGGATAGCTTAATGCTTAATGCATTCTTCAAAGCATGCTTTCATCTGTGCAGCAGGAACTATTTATAAAGAGGCTAAGCCGGGCGTGGTGGCTCGCACCTGTAATCCCAGCACTCGGGAGGCTGAGGCAGGAGGATCAGTGTGAGTTCGAGACCAGCCTGGGCTACAAAAATGAGCTCAAGGCTAGCCTCAACTGCATAGCGAGACCCTGTCTCAAAAAGACAAAAAAAAAACAATAAAGAGGCTAAAGCAGGCCATTGTCTTAAGTAGCAAATGTATATTACCCACATGTGGTAATGTTTGATAGCCTGTTCAAGTTCGTCTAGATAGGGATGAACTCTAACATGGACCTCCTTGCCAAATTGGGGAGATTGCAAAAGCAGTCCTTTTTTTTTTTTTTTTTCCTGCGGGACCAGGGTTTGAACTCATGAACTTGCACTTGCGAGGCAGGCACTTGTACCATGGAGCTATCTCCCCGGTCCCTGCAAAAGCAATCCTGAACAACAAGAGCAAGGCAAGCATCACAATCCTGGATGTGAAATTACATTCTAAAGCTACTTTGATAGGGGCCAGCGAGATGGCTCAGTGGTCTAAAGCGCCTTCAGTGCTGCAACTGCTTCTCAATCCCTGGCACCACATGCTGTGCACCCCCACCCAGGGTAGGCCGAGCCAGCCATAACACAAACAAATAAATGAGGTTTAAGAGAAATAATTTTTTTTTCTTGTTTCAGCACTTTTGTTTGTTTGTGTATTTATTTTTATGGCCGGCTCAGCCTGCCCTGGGGAAGTGCTGGGGATCGAACCATGGTCCCTGCAGCCGCCTAAGCTTTCCTAAACAAGTGCTTTAGACCACTGAGCCATCCTGCCAGGCTAAGAGAAATAAATTTTCAAAAAATCTTAAAAATAAATAAATAAAAATAAAGCTACTGTGCTAAAATCAGCATGGCACTGACCAAAAAATAAAACAGACAAGAGGACTGATCATTGGAACAAACTAGAAGAGGCAGACAAACACACTCAGCCACCTTATCTTTGACAGAGTGGCCAAACATGTTCATTTCACTAGAAGAAAGCCTCTTTAATAAATGGTGCTGGAAAAACTGGCTTTCACATGCTGAAAACTAAAACTACACCCAAGTCTAACCCATGCATTGAAGTCAAAATGGATAACATATCTAAATATTAAAACAGAAACACTAACTCTGCAGGAAGAGAAAGTAGACTGAAATCTTGAAGACATACGAGTAAGCAGAGAGTTCATAAGCAAAAACTACACTGCCCAGTTCAAAGAATCAACAACTGGTTTAGCATCTTACTGAAAAGATTTGTACATCAAAAGAAGCCACTAACAGTAAAAAGAAAGCCTATGAATTGGGGGAAAAAAATCAGCCACCTGTCTCCTAGACAAAGAACTTCTATGTAGAACATAAAGAATTTTTTAAAATTAGGCCCCCAAAATTCAAAGACTCAACCCAAAATGAGCATCTGAGATGAATACACACTTTTCAGATGAAGAAATAAAAATGGCAAATAAATATATGAAAAAATTTTCAACATCATTGGTCATTTGAGAAATTCAAGTTAGAACAATGCTGAGGGCTAGATGTGGTGGCGCACGCCTGTAATCGCATCACTCAGGAGGCTGAGGCAGGAGGATTGGTGCGAGTTCAAGACCAGCCTGGGCTACAAAAATGAGCTCAAGGACAGCCTGAGCTGCATAGTGAGACCCTGTCTCAAAAAGACAAAAAAAAAAAAAGCTGAGACTCCACCTCACCCCCAAAAAGGATGGCTGTCATCAAGTCTATCAGTAACAAACTCTAGCAGGTCTATAGGGAAAAAGGAATCCTCCACTGTTGGTGGGAGTGTAGACTAGTGCAACTTCTGAAAATCAGTGTGGAGATTCTTATTCCTTTTTTTTTTTTTTTTTTAATATTTATTTATTTGGTACAGGGTCTCAGTACACAGTTTAGACTCATAGTGATCCTCCTGTCCCAGCCTCCCCAGCACTGGGATTACAGGTTTACAGCGCACCTGAGGGTGGGGCTAGCTTGGCATATGGTGCCAGGGATCGAACAACGCTCCTTCTGCTTGTCAGGCAGGTGATTAGACCACTGAGCTATCTCCCCAGTCCCAGTATGGAGATTCTTCAAAAAGCTATGACTGGAGGTTCCATTTTAACCCAGCTATTCCCCTCCTGGGCATTTTTCCAGAACTAAAAACATCATTGCAATATATGCACACCCGTGTCTATAACAGTGCAAGTTGGTATAGCTAAATTTTGGAAACAACCCAGATGCCCATCTAATGTGAAATGGAGGATAAACTCAGGGTTTTTATAGATAAATGGATGCATCTGGAGACCATACTCATAAGTGAAATAAATAAGACTGCATGTGCAAACATCATGTTGTCCTGCTAGTGTAAGAACATGAAAGAATAAATAAAATCTGAAAGATACAATTTAAAAAAAAAAAAGTATTGTCTCAGTTACTCTTCTCTCATTGCTGAGACAAAGTACCTGACACCAAAAATTAAGAAAGGAAAGGAAAGGTTTATTCACAGTTAGTGGAATTTTCAGTTCATACTCCACTGGCTCCAAGGCAGACTGGCACAAAGCAAAGGGCAGCAGTTCATGGTGGTGGGTGGAAAACAGCAAAGAGCAAAGGGAGGAGACGCAGGCAGTTGCAGCTTCTAACAAGCCTCTCTCCACGCCTTCCATGCTGTCTGTGAAGGCTGGCACTCCTCAAGGACCATCACACACTCCATCATTTCCCAGTCCCCTTTATATATTCGTTAAGTGCCAAGTCCCTCTAGGAAGGGTCCTCCATGCCCTCAGGAGGGGCGTGCAACTACAGAGTTCCATGCCCTCCTCGGCACTTCTTACAAAGAACAACCCTGGCTCCTTTCAGAGTCACTAAGTAAACTTCTGAACTTCTCAAGTTGACAGAGTGTAACAATACGAGGTTGCCTCAGGCAAGTATGCCAAAATTCCATCAAATTATTTTGAGAAGTACCCAGTTGTGCAAATTTGTGGCTGTCCTCTACAGAACACTATGTTCACTTCAGCAAGAGTTTCTGTTGACTTCTAAATCATTACCTAGCCTTCCACCCCTGCTTTGCTTCAAACTAGAGCGCGGTCCTTGTCTCCTTTTCCCTTTTCCTTTTTGTTGTTGTTATTTGTTTGTTCTTTGTCTTTTTGAAACAGGGTTTGGCTATGCAGTTCAGGCTGGCCTTGAGCTCACTTTTGTAGCCCAGGTTGGTCTTGAACTACCACTGATCCTCCTGCCTCAGCTGGGATTACAGATGCGTGCCACCATACCCAGCCCCTTGTCTCCTTTTCTCATAGCCTTAGAATCCAATCTGTGAGCAGATTCTGTTAGACCTGTTGTCAGAATATAAACTGATTCCACGTCTACAGCTGCCACACTAGTTCAGAAGGATGTTACCCTTTTAATGGACACTTGCACTGGTTAAGAAGTGGCCTGCTCATTTTGCTTTCACACTTTACTCCCTGTTCACCCACCTTCTCAACCTCCATCTCTCTTTCTGGCAGGGTAGCCTGAACTTCTGTGTTAACTCAAGGCTCCCAGAAATGCTGCACAGGCATAGAAGGTCCAAAATAGGACATCTTCACATGCTGCTAGTCAAAGCCCAGATTGAAAAATAAGACATAATTCTACTCTTTCCTTCTTTTTTTTTTTTTGCCATACTGGGGATTGAACCAAGGGGCTTGCACATCCAGGCAAGCACTTTACCACTGAGTTACATCCTCAGCCTTTAAACTCCACTCTTGATGGGAGGAGCAAGTATGTACCTCCGTAGAAAGGTGGCAAGCTTTTGGGGCTTAGCTCCCACCACCCGAGAGGCTTCAATGAAATTACTCTGATCACTTCTACAGCCTCGCTCCTCCTTCTCATTCCCCCTCCCCCTCCCTCCTGCCTGACATGCTTTAATGTCTTTATGACTGAGCCACATTGTTATTTTGATCATGTTAGACATCTGTGAACCGCAGTTGTTTCATGAAAGCCATAGAAATATCAGAGTAAGGTGGTACAATTAGGTATACTAGCACTCATTTCTAAAAATTCAGAGGATATTATTTAGAGATACAAAAACAAAAACTGAAGGGGAAAATAATATCCTGTGGATGAGAGAAAGATATATGTAAATACGTGAAATATTGTTCCTTTTCAATACTTATTATTATGTCTTTCAATCACACCCCTTCTACAGACAAAGCTTGCCAATGGCACTTCCAGCATGATTGTGTCCAAGCAGCGAAAACTTTCAGCAAGCTATGAGAAGGAAAAAGAACTGTGTGTCAAGTATTTTGAGCAGTGGTCAGAGTCTGATCAAGTGGAATTCGTGGAGCATCTTATATCCCAAATGTGTCATTACCAACATGGGCACATAAACTCCTATCTGAAACCTATGTTGCAGCGAGATTTCATAACTGCTCTGCCAGGTATGTGTGCAGATACTTGCAGACCATCAATGTGCTGTAGTACTTGATCTTCAGCTTATATTTCTCTTTCTAAGTATTCATCAGCTTGGTATTTATAAATTAAGTTTTTATTTGTGCGTTTGTCATTAAAACACACACAAGAAAGTCAGACTCAGAGACTTACAATTTTCCTCAGCCTTCAGATCTCATGCCCTTCTGTTCACTCCGCTTTTCTTTGTAGGTCAGTGCTGGGAACTGAACCCAGGAAACCCTTTTAAGATGAGATTTTACTGAGTTGCCCAGGGTGGCCTCAAGCATGCTATCTTCTTACAGGTGTGCACCACCATGCCTGGCAGTTGTTCAACGCTGTACTTATCATATGTCCAAATAAAGTTTTCTCTGAAGTGTCATCTTATTTGAGGTTTATCTCTTATAATGTGTTTTGGTTTTTAAGATTTGTTAACTGAGGGCTGAGGGTATCACTGTAGTGGTCATTGTTTTATAAAGACATAGATTCAATTGTGTGTGTGTGTGTGTGTGTGTGTGTGTGTGTGTGTGTGTGTGTTATCAGGGATTGAACTTGGGACCTTGCACTTTCCAAGCAGGCACTTATGTCACTGAGCTGTGTCCCCAGTCTTGATCCACCTATCTATCTATCTATCTATCTATCTATCTTTCTTTCTTTCTTTCTTTCTTTCTTTCTTTCTTTCTTTCTTTCTTTCTTTCTTTCTTTCTTTCTTTCTTGTCTTTGTAAGACAGGATCTTGCTGTGCAGTTCAGGCTGGACTTGCGTTCACTTTCGTAGCCTAGGCTGGTCTTGAACTCACACTAATCCTTCTGCCTCAGCCTCCCAAGTGCTAGGATTACAGGCGTGTGCTACCATGCCTGGCTCCTGATCCACTCTTTAAAAAGGAAAAGGTATATTAACTTATATACTTGGATTTGGGTTTCTGTGGAAATTTATCTATAGGATATTTAAGTTGTAGAAACAAGAAACATTTTGAGTACTTTAGAAGTGGTGTGTGTGTGTGTGTGTATTAGAGACATAATCTCAGCTGTGGTTATCTCCCTGCCTCAGCCTCACAGGTGGTGGCTTACAGGCGTGTACCATCATACCTTCATTATCTATTTAAATTTTAAATGTACTAAAAATGCTTTCTTTTGAACATTGCTATAATATTTTTGAATTGTTAATGGTAATTTAGGATACTACAAAAACATTACTATTGGGGAGAAATGCTCAGAAAAATATGAGCACTTTGTTTTTATCTGTGTTAAAAGGTTATTTCTTTCATTTGGTGGTGTTTTGTTAGGGAGTTTGTTTTGGTTTCTTTGTTTGTTTTATTGTTGTTTGGTTTTGTTTGAAGCCCAGACTGGCCTTGAATTCACGGCAGTTCTACTTCAGCCTTCCAAGTGCTGGGAGTGTAGGTGTGTACCACCACTCTGGCTAAAAGTTTATTTAAAAAACAAACAAGGTGAATGAATGTTGACTAAAACACTTTGCTTTGAGAAAATTTTGCTTATTGTGTGATCATACATTGATTGCAGAAGTTATAGAAAATCTAGAAAATAAGATATAAAAATGAAATTTTTCAGAACCACACAGGCAGAGAGAATTACCAATTATGCTGTTACATTTTGGCATGTAGCCTGCTTTTCTCAGGGAGAGGGAGAGGGAAAGGGAGGGAGGGAGGGAGGGAGGGAGGAAAGAGGGGGGATTTCCCTATAAGGCTGTGATCATAAGTGGTTCATAAAATATTTTCTTCATGTATTCTCAGTACATTAAGGTAGTCTGTTCTTACACACTTTTTAGCTGCTGCATAATGTTCTTCACAATGTTTTAAACACATACACCTTTACTGCTTTATTGACAATTTAGAGTTAGGTTGGTGGTTTACACTTGTAATTCCAGCACTCTGGGAGTTCAAGCCCAGCCTGGGCAATGTAGCAAGACCTTTTGTCAAAATAAAAAGTAAAATGAGTGGGGAATGTAGCTAAGTGCAAAGGCTCCTGGGTGTCGGTCTCTAGTACTGTAAAGGTCATTTCAAATTACTTCCCTGTTATAAATTATGGTATGATAGGCATTCTTTTACATTAATATTGTGAGCATCCTATGGAACACTATTAGAAGTGAAATGACTATGTTAGAGAATATAAATGTTTTAATTCATGTAAGATGTGCTAGCAGGCTGTGCCCCAAGGAGAAAAGACCAACAGATAGTGTCTTCAAAACTGCTTATCACTGCTTTAATTTTTGCCAGTTATACCTTTTAAAAATTTTTGTTTTTCTAAATTTGCAAATTAACCTTTAAAAGTAAGTTATACTTAGGAATAACAGCTGTGAAACTGGATTTTACCTGTGTCTTCTATGAAGTAGGTTTCTGCCCTTTTATAATACAGACTTGCGTTTTAGTCATGGGCATACAGTTTTCTCTGTCCAGCCAGAGTGTGCCTAGTACTGTGCTCTCCCCAGTTCCTGGAACACTGGCCTGTCTCCAGCTTACACCTCTGGGAATTGAACAGACATTGATTAGACCTGTGTGTTTTGCCCATACTGATCCCTATTATTTATCTACTGACCTGCCTATGAGTTATTAAATCATCAGTCTAATGCTTTACAGCCATTTAAACTTAGAAACCTGCACCATCTGGATACATTTACCAAACTACTTCCAAAAATGCATGTAATCCATTAATGTAATGGTTTTATTTGGAGCATTAGGTGAAATTACTTCCAAAGACTTACTTTGGGTACACAGTGAATGATGAGGGGGAATTTGATGGCAGCTCTTAAAAACACAAATACTGCTTTTGT
The DNA here is from genome assembly GCA_004027025.1 of Myocastor coypus. Classification (NCBI taxonomy): domain Eukaryota; kingdom Metazoa; phylum Chordata; class Mammalia; order Rodentia; family Myocastoridae; genus Myocastor; species Myocastor coypus. Next base: position 44,351 of record PVJA010001712.1, on the reverse strand, counting down.
AAATGTCTGATGATGTGGAAAGTTCTCAATGAAAAAGTGCACAAAAGGCTGGCAAGGTAGCTCAGTGGTCCATCATGCCTGCTTAGGCAGGCCCAGGGAACCATGGTTCCACTCCTCCCCACCCCCCAACCACATTCTGCACCCCCCCACCCCCACCCCCAGTGCTGGCTGAGCTGGCCAGAAATAAGTAAATAAATAAAATGAAGAAAAATAAATACATAAAAAAGGAAAAGATGCATGAACTGTATCATTACTGTATTCTGTTTGAAGAACTAATTATTATGTCTTTAATTGGCTTATAGACATGTTCCTCTAATAAGAATTAAATGATGGATGCCTCCATCTGCTTATGCTTAAATATGAACATGTGATGCCAGCCAAACAAGAGCCATTTAATGCTTTCTTCCCAAGTCTGCTGTGAAATGTGATATCTATACAATTTTATAATTAGAATAATGTTTAATAGGCATATTTCAGTTGTTGGTAAGGGCACCCAAGTGTGTGTGTGTGTGTGTGTGTTGTGCAGGGGAAAGGCACAAAATGAAATGCAGTATTCTCTTTCAAGCTTGTGCCTATGAAGGAGAGTCTGTAAAAAGACTAATTAAGTGCTCGTGGGAACTGAACCCCGTGTCTTCACATTCCAACCTCCATGCTCAGCCCTTTTCAATTTTTATTTTGAAAGAATCTTTCTAAATTTCCCAGGCTGGGCTTATGGGCCAGCAAGATACTCAGTGGCATAAGCATCTGCCTGCCAAGCTCAAGATCTTGCATTTAATCCCCAGTACTCCCCCTCTCAAAGAAAATGATTGCCAAATCTTAGAATATCACCCAAGAGAAGATTTATAGTGGAGCCACCCCATCTCGTGTGCACTTTTGACCAGTGCCTCAGCGTAGACTTGAGGAGTGGAGCACTTGTGCTGGGAGACCCTCCTGCTCACACAGTCCACTCTCTGCCTGCAGTAACATAGTCCCTGCAATGCTAACGAGTTACGTATTGGTCTAGGGGTAGTTTGGTTTTGTTTGTTGGTTTGTTTTTTTTCATTTTTAGTCAGTTGTTTAGGTTTTATAGCAGTAGCTATTCTCAAATATAGTCTGAAATTAAACTCATCCTTGAACTTAAACATAGCTCTCTATCTTCCCTCTTGAGATGTTCCTGTACCAATCTGTACTTCCTTCTCCTTTCTGCATGCCCAAAATTCTATAACCCAGCACATTTTGACTTAGTGCCTCTCTCTCGGTACATTTAAAGGATATTTCTTTTACTGAATAGCTTTGGAGCTGCAGCAGTAATAGAAGCAGAATGAGAAATGGACCTAATATAGAGATTTGGGGGGTCTGAGTCAGAGTTTGAGATGCCATCCATAGAACATCCCCTAGTGCTGAAATCCATATAGATAAATGTGAATTGTTTCCTAGACTCCTTTTTATTTTTAATGTCTTGGGGGTTTGCTGGTTGTTAGCTTTAACTTCCTTATCTACAGGAAAATGGAAAATACTGTTCATTTCTGTAACCTTATGGAAAAATTATTGACACTCATTTTACCCAAGCCTCTATTTGAAAAAGAAACTGGACCACACTAGGGATAATGATGTGCCTTCCTACCAGAACAAGTGCTGTTTTGTTATAAAGAACCTTTGTTTTTTTTAAAAAAAAAAATAGTAACCACCGCCTCTGTCTGTCTTCCCCCTCCCCCAAGCTCGGGGTTTGGATCACATTGCTGAGAACATTCTGTCATATTTGGATGCCAAATCCCTGTGTGCTGCTGAACTTGTATGCAAAGAGTGGTACCGAGTGACGTCCGATGGCATGTTGTGGAAGAAGCTCATTGAGAGAATGGTCAGAACAGATTCTCTGTGGAGAGGCCTGGCAGAACGAAGAGGGTGGTAAGTATTCCAACACTCTTCCTGTTGGGAGTCAGACTGAGCACTCATCACTTAACAGAATGGTTTTTCTGATCTATAACTAAAAGTGTAGAGGAAAACAGTTATTTGTATACTCAGCAATTACTCTTCTGACAGTCATTCATAAAATGATAAAGTAGAAAACTGGGCTGGGGAGATAGCTCAGCAGTCTAAAGCACCTGCTTAGGCAATCTCAGGCAACCCAAGGGACCACGGTTCAATCCCCAGTACCATATGCTGCACCAGCCCCACCCCCAGGGAGGCTGAGCTGGCCATAACATAAAGTTTAAATAAAACAATAAAAATAAAAAAAAAATTAGCAAGCGCACAACATTGGGTGTTGTTAACTAACCTGCCCAACAAACAGGGGCATGTGTGTCTTAGGATAAATGTATACTTGCAGATGTTATTGCCTACTGTTGTAATAAAGAATGGCTTTTAGCGTTATAAATAAATAAATAAATAAATAAATAAATAAATAAATAAATAAATAAGAAAATGACTACCCCAAGTATTCTGTTTGCTGGGCAATTTGTTGTTCTGCAAAAAGTAGTTAACTTTGAATCATTAGGAACCCTCAGATCCAGCTTTACCCTAAGACAGTGTAGAACATATGATTATCGTCTCCTCCACATGATTTTTTGCTGTTAGCTCATGCTTCTGTGTTTGTTGCCTTTGTAATCTAAAATTATTTTTATTGTAACTATCAGAAAAAATGAAGCTTAATATAAATCATTGTTTTCTTAAGATTTTCTTACTTAGAACACCCAGGAGATTGAGGCAGGAGGATCACTGAGTCTAAGACCAGCCTGGGCTACATAGTCCAGAATCCTTTTGTTGTTGTTTTACCGATTTCTTTTCAAAAGGCAAAATGCAACAACTTAAATATACGGCCGGCAGAGCTGCTGTGTGATGATAGCACTGGCTCGCTTGCGTCGCCAGCGTCACTGGGGCCTGGTACTTTATGCGTGTACATCCTGCGATGTAATCTACAATATCCTGGGGACACATTAACTTTTTTGCATCTGTATCTGGAATATCTGGAATGTCAAACCCAAATCTGTCCTCCTGGCCATGATAATCGCCACTTGGTCCAAACTTTCTAAGCCCAGGTCTTTCATAAAATGGGAATTTCCCAAGAGCTTTTCTGGGTCAGTTTTGCCGTCCATTTTCAAGACATACAGAATCCGATCCTTGATGCCTTCTAGTGTCAAAGGGGGCATGTTGCTGTGCTGGCAGTGCGGCTCTAGGATCCTGCCCAGCACCTGTGTGAGCAGCAAGGCCAGATGCATTGCCCTGGGCCTCATGCAGGTCCCCGTGGGACACAAGCAGTGTAGAGTGTTCAGGCCAGGGCCAGAACGGGGACCCGGGGCAGTGGGATGAGGGAGGGGGGCAGGCAATGGTCACAGGACGAAAGGACACGAGCTGCCATGGCCACACTGACCCAGGATATCTGCAGTATCTCAAGGAAAAAAAATATTTTTTCTTCCTTCTGAGTTCCCCTAAGTTAGCAGTCTGTTATGGTTTGTGTATAGGTGCCTTCCCCCCCCCACCCCCCCGCAAAGCCTCATGCAGTCATGGGGCATCTTCTGGAGTTTGTGATAGATTATTGGGAGTGAAGCCATGGCACCTGCCTGGATGTAATCCGCATTACAATGTAAGGAAGGAAGAGAGGCTGGCTAGCTTGTGAGCTGCTGCCCTCCTGTTTGCTCTCTGCTATGTGCCCCTCCCCTTGGAGCCCCCCCAAGTATGGACTGAAACGTCCACTAACTGTGAGCTACATAAACCTTTCCTCCCCTCATTTTGAGTGTCAGGTATTTGTACCAGCAACAAAAGAGCAGTAACTGAAACACAGTTTAAACATGTATTACCACTTTTATTGTTCCTCTAACATAATAGCATTATTTTATGAAAGTTTATAAATGATATCTTACAAAATTTTCTCTGTGTATTTCTCTAAAATGTCTTTACTAGGGGCCAGGGGGATAGCACTGTGGCACAAGTGCCTGCCTAGCAAGTGCAAGGTCATGAGTTTGAACCCTGGTCCCATCCAAAAAGAAAAAAGTCTCTATTAGAAATTTAGGTACATCACCTAGCGAGAGTCACCTGAGTAGAAAACATTCTCTCAGCCTTTCACAGAGTGCAAATGGGTCAAGCAATGGCTGTGACTCATCCCGATGACTGACACTGACAGCAGTTCTACAAAGCACTGTATATGGTTCCAAAGTTAATCCTGAGATTTGACCTTGGAAAATACAAATTATGAAAGTTTTGTTAGACAGGTCTTGCTTTAACTTACCCTTGATCACCCAGCAGAAAAGCTTAATTACGAGGCATAAAACGCAGAGCTAGATTAGTATGGTGAGCTGTAAGAGGCTTAAATCAACAGCCTTCAACATTGCCAGTTTCACCAGTAAACCAATGCAATTATGGAACATTGACTCTGTATTCAACTACTTCCGCCTAGTTCAAAGAAAACCTCTCCTCCTCCTCCTCCTCCTCCTCCTCCTCCTCCTCCTCCTCCTCTTCCTCCTCTTCCTCCTTCTTCTTCTTCTTTTCTTTTTTTCTCAACCAATATCAGTTAGAAAATTTATCACATCTACACCCAGTGCTCTGTATAATTTTTATGGGGACAACAATGTACAGTGTGTTGATTATTGTGAGTGTGCTACTAGCATGTTTTGAAACTCATATTGTTATCTCTTATTAAAGTAATTTTTAAAAAGTTAAAAAAATTTAGGTACATGGGCTGGCAGAATGGCTCAGTGGTCTAAAGTACTTGCTTAGGCAACTGCAGGGACTGTGGTTCAATCCCTGGTACCAGATGCTACGCCAGCCCCACCCTCAGGACAAGTTGAGCCAGCAGTTTTTTTTGTTTTTTTTTTTTTTTTGTCTTTTTGAGACAGGGTCTCGCTATGCAGTTGAGGCTGGTCCTGAGCTCACTTTTGTAGCCCAGGCTGGTCTCGAACTCGCACCAATCCTCCTGCCTCAGCCTCCCGAGTGCTGGGATTACAGGCGTGAGCCACCACGTCCGGCTGAGCCAGCAGTTTAAAAAAAAAATTATGTACAAATAGTTTATAAGTAAAATAAAGGTAACAGTATTTTAAATGGTGATATGTAGTCAATAATACCTTTCAAATTACTTTTCTCAGTTCTTTATATAGAGACACAAAGCACTTAAGAATGAAATAAAAAAGAGGGGGCTGGGGAGATAGCTCCGTGGCACAAGTGCCTGCCTGGCAAGTGCAAGGTCATGAGTTTGAACCCCAGTCCTACCAAAAAAAAAAAAAAAAAGGAAAGAAGAAAGAGGGCTGAGGAGATAGCTCAGCAGAGTAAGTATCGTCTGGCAAGTACAAGGGCCTGGTTCAATCCCAGTTCCATGAAAGGCAGGGGAGGGGGGAGAGAAATAAAAAATCTTAAAACATAAATATATGGATTATCTTGCCTTAGAATTTTCATACAAATACAGTTCACACTCTTATGTATCTTTCAAATTGACACGTTATTTTACCCATATACATACTAAAACAGTGGCTTTTAAGGGCCAGGGAGATAGCTCAGTACGATACACACTTGCCTGGCACCCTGGTGGGCTGAGCACCCACAGGCAGCCTCCTGAGTCAGTGTGTCAGCCTCCTGAGTTCAATCCCCAGTACCACCCAAAAAAAAAGAAAGAAAAAAGAAGTACTTAAAGGATTTTGGTCATTCTATTAGGAAGACTTTTTTTCCCTCAGAGTCAATAAACAAGCCAAACACCAAGCAATTCTTTGGCTGTGTAATTTTATTTAAAATATTATTTCTTCATAAATGTTTTTTTATTTTATCATGTAGAAAAAGAATTTTTCTTTCATAATTGATGTCATTAACTTGTGTGACACTCATGTCCATTATTCTGCTAAGAATGTCAAAACCAACTTTAGAAATAGAATAGGCAGTTGCTTACGTGGGAAAATTTTAGGGCAGCTGGGAAGATTTCTCTCACCCTCAGGAGAAAGAAAAGAACTCTTCTCCAAATAACTCCTGACCTCAAATTTTAGTAGTAGAGATTCATTCCCATAGCTCTATGTTTTGGTTCCCTGTTACAATAAACTTTGTTCCCACTTGGACTATAAGTGACAATAACCCTTCATCAGATGGTGGGAGTTGAATATGTCCTTTTTTGAAAGAAAAGAAGACAAAAAGTGGGTAGCTCTTAAAAAATGGATGTTAAGGGCAAGAGAGATAGCTCAGCAGACTAAGCGCCTGCTTAGGCCTTAGGCAAGCACAGGAACCCTGGCTTGATCCCCTGTATTACATGCAGTACTGGCCCTGCCCCCAGGTGGCTGAGTGTGGTGGCACATACCTGTAATCCGAGCACTGGGGAGGCTGAAAGCAGAAGGATCACTATGAGTCTGAGCTGTGGAGCAAGACCCTATAGCAAATACATTTTAAAAAACAATAATTGATGTTAAAATGCCAAAGATGAAAATAGATTCCACAATTTTGTTTAGGGTTGGCACTAAGTGCCAAGACCTTTTATGTTAGCTACAAAAATGGTTAAACACGCATATACTGACTTCTGGGACATCTGTCTGTTTGTTTCTTTGTTGTGGCCGGCTCAGCCCACCAGGGTGCAGGGCTAGCATGGCATGTGGTGCAGAGGATTAAGCTTCGTACCCTGCGCTCTTGCCTGAGTTTGCCTAAGTAGGCACTTTAGACTGCCGCACTGTCTCACCAGCCCTACTTTTAAAGGCTATATAAAGGTGTATCTTAGAAATATTCCAGGATATAGTACTAATTGACATTCCTCCCGTGTCTCTTTAGCCACAGAGCCCCACCGCTGCTCTTAGAGCACCTTTCATATCCTGACTCCATCTCCCTTTTCTCTAACTCTGTGTCATCTCTTGTGATCACCCCATGAAATTCCCAAGTCCCTGCCTGCCTCAGTCAGCCTCCTGCAGCATCTCTCCATGTTAATTGTCCTCCCCTTAAATAATTTGTCTCTTAGTCTCCTCTTTTGAAATTATCTCACCAAGTCTACCATGTCAGTAAAAGTCTTCTAATTATCTCTTTGCTATCTTGGAAAATGTCTCTTATTTTTAACCAAAAATAAACAAGTATTATAACTTCCAAGTAAAACTTTGAGTCTCTTAAGATTTAGCTTCCACTTTGCTGTTTTATTTCTAGATGGATTGACAGTCTGCCCCTAGGATATGAATTCCACTGCTTTCTCTATTGAATAGTACTGAGATGCGCTCTCTGCTCAGGAATGGTAACTCTTAAAGTATAACAGCGGACCATTTGGGGAAAGTCCATTTTCTTAATCAGCAGATCATATTTTATGATAACATTCTGAATTTAATATTCCACATTTATCATGTACTCATGCTGTCACAGGTACTAGACATTTCATGTAGAATTGGTCCCTGTTGTCAAAGAGCTTCTGTCATAAATGATTTTGACTCAAAACATACTGAGAGGCCACTTTTTAAGGCATACATATTCCTTCCTGTAGAAAACTTTGACTTGAAAGAATTTGGATACCATGTTAAAGCTGGTGGAGTAGAAAATGTGGTCAGAAGTTTTTGTGAGTTCTCTTCGCTAAGGATGTAGCAGTTGCACTCATAAAGAAAACCCCGAGGGCCTATATATGGTTGCAAAGGACTAAAAGGAAGACAAACTCAGGGATGCAGAGCCCTAAGAAAACAATAACTAAATGTGGGCTTTGGAATCACATCTTTTCTCAGTCAGAAAGCTATCATTGGGCTGGTAATTTAGCTCAGCAGCACAGCACCTGCCTGGCAAGTGCAAGGCCTGAGTTCAATTCCCGATTTAAAAAAAAAAAAAAAAAATCTATTATTTGCCTGCAAAGTTTTTATAGAAGGAGATTATTTGGAGAAGTGTCCTTTTAGCCCATAATGGTTTCATAATCTATGTTGTTTGTCTCTTACTTCCCTGGTGCTGGGGATTAAATCCAGGGCCTTAAACAAATTATACAAATGTACAACTGAACTGTCTACACCCTCACTCCCACCCCCTTTTTATATTGAGGCAGAGTCTCACTAAATTTTTTAGGCTGGTCTTGAACTTGGGATCCTCCTGCCTCAGTCTTCCAAGTTACAGGGATCATAGCCAAGCACTACCACAGCTAGCTCAGTTGCCTTTTCCTTTTTGCGTTGTATCCTATCTCATTAGTTTCCTTTTAGAACAGTTTTTACTTCTTCATTTCAGATTGTTTTTCTGTATTAACAAAATTTAACATTAATGGGGCCTGGCAGGATGGCTCAGTGGTCTAAAGCCCCTGCTTGGGAAAGCTTGGGCGGCTTCAGGGACCGCGGTTCGATCCCCGGCACTACATGCTGCGCCAGCCCTGCCCTCGGGGTGGGTTGAGCTGGCCATGAAAATGAGTGAATAAACAAACAAAGGTTCTGAAACAAGAAAAAAATAAATAAAATAAAATAAAATAAATTTAACATCAACTATCATCTTGGTCAGAAATTTTCTCAACTAATTTTCAAGGTGTAAGATAGAGGGTAGGGAAAAGCACTCCTGCAGACATAGAACAATTAATTATATTGTAATAGAGCTACAGAGGGAGGAGCAAATGACTGGCCCAGAGGAAACATGACTTCTCTGGTGCCAGGATGGCACTCAGAGCCATTTCTGCCTGTCTCCACTCCACGGCGTGTTGCCAGAGATAGCAGCAGTTAGAACACCCACAGCGGGTTTACTGGCTTCCACACTATGTTCAGTGAGTTCTTAACTTCAGGATGAGGAATTAAATTTTTTACCCAGCAGGAAGTGATTGCCATTTACTGATTTTTGTGGTAGCAAAGATCTAACCTGGGATCCGAGTATTCCAGAGATACACTGTCATAGGAAGGAGCTGCTAACAAATGCTGCTCACTGGAATCGGGGAAGGCAGTAAAATGGTTGTATGTGGAGGCATAGCCAGGTACACACCGGTACAAGTCAGTTCCATACCTTAGGTTTGACAGCACAGCACTCTGGGCCTTTTCGTTCCACCTTTCTCCCTTCCTGCTCCTGCACTCCTGTGAGGCCTCTTTTTCCTGTTGAAATGAGCTGAAGTGCCCCATTCAGACATTGTCACACAGGTTGCCAGCAGCCTGGGTACAGGGCAGCCATTATACCTCACCCCATGAAATAAAAGATCTGGAGAAGTGATCTCCATTGCAGGGGCTGCTGTTGCCATGTTTGGCTCCTCTGACACTGGTGCAGCTTGACTCAAGGAAAACAAAAAACAAAATCCAGGATCTACACAAGGTCAAAAGTAGTAGCTAACATTAACTAATTGAATTTCCAAAAGATAAAACCAGTGAATCTATACAGTAGCCTAGCAGACCAGTAAGTCAATTCTGGTCAAACATATTCTGTATGTTGACATTATAATATCCCAGAAGGCTTGAGAGTCTGATGTTTTGCACTAGAAATAATCATGTTATGCCTGAAAGCAAATCAATGTCAAATTCCTTAGAGCTCAGAAAGTTACCATTTGACAGTAGACTCCAAAAATCAGGCTCATCCTCACACCTCTCCAGGGTTGTCATGGAAATTATATGGATTGAAAACTGTGAAATACTTGAAAGAAATGTAGAGCTCCTGCTAAATGTACAGTGCTATGGTTTTCATTGGGAAATACTTGGTTTTTTGTTTGTTTGTTTTCTTCAGGGGACAGTATTTATTCAAAAACAAACCTCCTGATGGCAGTACTCCTCCCAACTCTTTTTATAGAGCACTTTATCCTAAAATTATACAAGACATTGAGGTAAGACTCTCTGTTTTGGGGGTATTTGCCAAATAGAGAATCATTAGCATTCTTCAGTTTCAGCATTGTTATAGCAAATTCATTAAGGTTTACTAATGAATGTTAAAAATCAATATCTTTAAAAATGAATAGGGTAGGTAAAATACAGTAAATTGCCAAGCAAATTTTATAAAGCTTTAAAAAACCTGGTTATTGATAGCAGGTGAGAAAGCAAAAGAGAAAGATACTGCCTTTTTTATGACAGCATTAGGACCATTAAATTTGCGCTCCTATGCTGTGTTCAAAGGTCTGGTAAATGGAGCCTCCATGGAAGTACAGTGGTCACCACATTCATGAGAAGAGCACCAAGTACACAACCTTTCTGCATGCATAGAAGTTCAGTATGTCCCATAGGTTCCTGCCCTGATCCATTGGTTACCACTGATGTAAGAGTTTGGCTTGTGTCCATTCCTGATTACCTGCCTCATCACCATTAATTCTGCTCAGACCATAGAATCTAATTGGAGATGTGGAAGACACAGCTTACAGAGAATCCACTGCAGAAGCGAAACAAGCAAAGGTGTTTACTGTTTACAGTATGATGACCAGAAAATAGTAAGCGGCCTTCGAGACAACACAATCAAGGTAAGGTCTCCTGAATGGGAGAATAGCTAAGGGACCAATATGACCACATTCTTAACGCAGTCTGCGTCATACACCCTTAGCATTACCTCTAGAAAGTGACACCTTTAGGTTGGTTCCAGTTCCAGAGTTTCTTTTAAAGAGACTGCCATCTCTTCCTCCCCATGTAAATGTGCAAATTAATAGTCTCAGGAGTAACTTCCCTTCTTGGAGTACACCGAGAAGGTAGAACTTCTTGGATTTGTCAACATTTAATTTAACATTTAGCAGTGTTTGTGGGGTACCTTCCAGGAGCTCCAGTGTTGTACATGGTTATATCATTTCTAGGCTAAAGAAGAATTATTTTGTATAATTATAGGCTGCCCTTGTTACCTAATGAAAAAAATAAAGTTTGCTTTAGGCCTGTCAGGTAGCTCAGTGGACTAAAGAACCTGCTTGGGCAGGCTCAGGAATTGGAGTTTGATCCCAAGTGCTGTGCTGGCCCCACCCTCTAGGCGACCGAGACTGGGTATGGTGGCATTTGCCTGTAATCCCAGCATTTAAGAGGCTGAAAAAAGGAGGATTGCTACCAGTCCTTTCTATGTAGTGAGACCCTATAGATTTTGTACTAAAATATATTAAAAAAACAAAACACATGTATATGTGCTTAACCATACTTGCAGAAGAGAATACATTCCTCACTACTGTATGCTTTGATTAGGGGTTGAAGTCAGGTGCTTAATAGAGCCAACAAGTATCCACGGACCCCTTTGTCACAATGATCAGATCTTGTTTGCCATCCTAGATCTGGGATAAAAACACATTGGAATGCAAGCGAATTCTCACGGGCCACACAGGTTCCGTCCTGTGTCTCCAGTATGACGAGAGGGTCATAGTAACTGGATCGTCGGATTCCACAGTCAGGTAGAAAACTTCAGATGCCTTTTTGAACACAAAACAACTGATACGCTTTATTCCTCGTGACAGATAGTAATTCGTAGCTATCGTCATGATTGCAGTTACGAAACTAAGGAAAAAAAAGATCAGTCCCCCCACTGTTGTGTCAATCTGGAGCCTAAAACTTGATTTAGGAATGATTGGGTTAAGTTTTCACTTTTTTACATATAATTTAGAGAATCTTTAACCCATTACAGAAACTGCTTTTTTGTAAACCTTGCATTCCTAACGACACTCCAACATGGAAGGGAATAACATGAAGAAAACAAAGACTTCCTTTTTGGGTATTACTAGTAGAGCTGTAGCACAGGCCAGCATTGCCTCTTTAAAATCTGTACAGGTGAGCAGTACTGTTTCTGCCTGCCCCTCCCTCCTGTCCCTGCAGTTTGTAATCATGAGTTTCACTAAAGGGAGGGGACTTCATTTTCCACAGGCAGTGCTGATTTGATGACACAGACATTATGCTGCTGGAGTCCAGGGCAGCTTAAGTTCCGGGCACCAGCAGCACTGCTGGAAACCTCTGTGTGGAACTTTGCTTTAGGCCAAAGGATTTAGCAAACATAATGCATCAAACTAACTTAAAAAAGAAAAACCCTAGTAAAAGCAGTTAACTGTGTGGTTAAGTTCTCGGAAGCTAAATGCTTGCCATTGGGAAATACCCTCGGTGAACGGAACATGACGCCCCTAGTTCTTGTCTTTTGACTTCAAGGCATAGCAAGCCCAGGCCTTGCATTGTCTGCATTAAACATTTTTTAACGGTGCTTGTGGATGGGAGCTCAAACTCTGTACATTCATAGAATATATCGTTTAAAGAAGGGAGAAAGGTGGGCTTTGTTTAGGGTCGTAGTGCTGGAGATTGAGCTTGTATATGGTAGGCAAGCACTATACCACTGAACTCTACCTCAAGCCCAGAAAATGACTAAAAAGAAGAGGCCAAACTACAAAAATATTATCAAAGCTACATTTATTATGTAAAAATAGAGTAACCAGAGTGACGGCAGAAAGTCTCGAAGCGTTTCAAGGGTCTTGTGCTCCGCTTTGAAGCCCATATTTGCAGCAGGAAGGCTGTCCTTGGCCTCTAACCCTGTGCAGTCAGACCTAACGCCTGGGTAATCTTGGCTCTGGAGCTGTGTGGTGGACCTGGAATCTTGGGTAGTGATATTCACACCTGTATTGCTAAGTCAGTGTCAGAATCATCTTGGCCCGTGTTAATTCTTATCCTGAGGGTGGTTAATGGGTAGGCACTGAATCAGAGTCCTTGTTTAAAAATTACCTTCTTAAGAGTGTCACATTGACACCATTCATAATAATCTTGAACACTGGCCCAAATTATCAGGTGTTGGTGGCTGCCACTTCAACTTTGCCCTCCACAATTTGCCCAGATTTCAGGTTAGAAGGGTCCTGCCTGATGGCACCTCATCCCTGTCTTCTTCCCATTCTCCTTGTCTGCTCTTTCCTCACGGTCCATCACTACTATACCATGATGCTGCAAAAGATGAGAATATAATACTTCTAGGAAAGTGTGGGAGGTGGGTGGGGAGCATCATACTCAAACATAGGTAACAGGTTGTAGCTTGGGTACTATGTACTGTCGTAACTCTCCGCTGTCCCTTCCAGAGTGTGGGATGTGAATACAGGGGAAATGCTCAACACATTGATTCACCATTGTGAAGCAGTTTTACACCTTCGTTTCAATAACGGCATGATGGTAACCTGCTCCAAAGATCGTTCCATTGCTGTTTGGGATATGGCCTCCCCAACTGACATCACTCTCCGGAGGGTGCTGGTTGGACACCGAGCAGCTGTCAATGTTGTAGACTTCGATGACAAATACGTTGTTTCTGCTTCTGGGGATAGAACTATTAAGGTAAGAAGGCATTTTTTAGTAAGTCCCCAATTGAAGTTCATGTGAGGTTTTTTTGTTTGTGTTTTACAGGCTGGCTCAGCCTGCCCTGCCCTAGGGGTGGGGCTGCACAGCATGTCGTGCCGGGAATCGAACTGTGGTCCCTGTGCTTGCCTAAGCTTGCCTAAGCAAGCACTTTAAACCGCTGAGCCAACTTGCTGGCCCCATGTGAGAATTTGACCAATGATAACTGCATTTGTAGACATCACTGTAGAATGAATTAATATTTAATTCAGAGACTAGTGTTCTGTAAAAGGACAATGAATAAGGCAAATGATAGGATAATTCTGGCTAGGTTCTTTTGGGGGAGGGCAGGGACTGAACTCAGGCCCTTGCATTTTCCAGGCAAGCACTTACTCTATTGAGCCATTTCCCTGCCCCTGGCTAGGTTCTTAATTCCTATAAGTGATGGCGGTGGGCTAGAGATACGGTTCCCTGGTAAAGCATTTGCTTGGCATGCCTGAGGCTCTAGGCTCAGCCTCCAGCACCACAAAATAATAATGGTAAGCATGAAAAGGTCAGAGATAAATTTAAGTTCAAGAAAATGTATCTGCAAAATGAGTCAAACCCAATAAATCAGTTTGAAGAATTCCCATGTGATTCCAGCCAGCTTCTAATTAAACCAGTATTACCATGAATGCAGTGACATTTGTTTGCTCCATTCTCTATGTCTGAGGAATTGATGTGGCCTAGTGGTTCGGTCCCGTTTTTTGCTTCCCTAAGGCTCCATTCACCATAGAGTTTACCAGTAAAAGCAGCAAATCACTGCTCCATGTGTCATTTTCTATCTCAGGTATGGAACACAAGTACTTGTGAATTTGTAAGGACCCTAAATGGACACAAAAGAGGCATCGCCTGTTTGCAGTACAGAGACAGGCTGGTGGTGAGCGGCTCATCTGACAATACCATCAGGTGAGTAGCGGGTGCTGATTCCAAGAATAAGTGTCACCAGACTGGGCAACACAGATCAGACGATTCTTCAGCAGTTCTGTTTACCATCAGATTCTCTTCTTCCTGTAGCTTCTTGTAAGTCAGCAGAGCCAGAGAAGCAGCACAGCAGCCTTTTATTTGTATGTTCCCTTTCCACAACAGTTTTGTCACAAGGCAGAGCTATTCCAGTGAGCCAGTCAGTAAGGAAGTAAGCAAGGAGGACAGGTGCCTGGAAGTTGATGGTCCTTTTTAGATTTGTCCGCAGTTGGAAAATGCTAATAAGCTGCTAATAAATGGTGTTAATAAACATCCTTTTTTTTTTTTTTTGGTCAGTGTTACTTAAAAAAAATAAATTTATTTCCTAACTAAAATTCATATACTTTTAGCATTTCAGAACTGGTCAGAGATACACGTGTCGAGAATACTTTGTGTTTTCCCCTTCACCAAACTGAATGATGCAGATATGATGAGAATTCGAAAGATTTACCCATCCTTTTCTTCAGTAAATTACTGAGAGGATAAATAGACTATTAAAAAAAAAAAAAAAAAAAAGCTGAAAGTAAAGAAATACAGAGCTATTGTTATATCAAAGACAGTTCTTTTTTTTTTTTTTTTTTTTTTGTCTTTTTGAGACAGGGTCTCGCTATGCAGTTGAGGCTGGTCCTGAGCTCACTTTTGTAGCCCAGGCTGGTCTCGAACTCGCACCAATCCTCCTGCCTCAGCCTCCCGAGTGCTAGGATTACAGGCATGAGCCACCACACCCGGCTCAAAGACAGTTCTTATTCATCACTTAGATTGGTCTGAAAGCAGACAGCTTTTTAAGTTACTACACAAATAGTTTTGCATTTCTGTAGCCTGGAGGAAAACCACCCTGGACAGTGTGAAAGCAGAGGTTGTCCTCAGAGCTAACGGTGGAGGTGCTGTGTGAGGGCTGGATGGCCCAGCGCTGATCCCATTCCTCCCGGTGCTTTCAGGAAACTTTGTTCTCCAGGACTGTTGTCTCCTTCCCAGGAAACTGCACCCAATTGGTCGCCTTTATCCCTGTGAGAACATGGTTATAAAGCCTTTCATACAATGCATTGTGCTCACTACATCTGAGCTTAAATCATAAACATTCCAGCCTGTTATGTGGCAGAAAAAAAACATTCACAACGATACACTTTTGTATGAGCTGCGATTGAGCTTATTTTTTGTGGATTTTTTGTTCTTGTTATTTGTTTCTGTTTTGATTTTTAGGGTTTTTTTGGGGGATGGGTAGGTTGAGACAAGATCTCCATGTGTAGTTCAGGCTGGTCCTGACGTCAGCTCTGTAGCCCAGGCTGGCCTTGAACTCACAACAATCTTTCTGCCTCAGCCTCCCAAGTGCTGCGATTACAGTTGTGTGCCAACACGCCCAGCATGGGTTCTTAAAAGACGTGAGGTATATTTTTATAACATGCCAAGCTTAGAGAAGAAGACACAAAAATTCACATGACTCAATTTTTTCTTTTAGACTATGGGACATAGAATGTGGTGCATGTTTACGAGTGTTAGAAGGCCATGAGGAACTGGTTCGATGCATTCGCTTTGATAATAAGAGGATAGTCAGCGGAGCCTATGATGGGTGAGTTTGCTAATAAGGCTGAAAACACGTCAGAGCTGGAGTCCAGGAATGTATGCAGCTGTGTGGTAGAATGCATGTTTTGCATGCATGAAACCGTGGGTTCACTGACACACTGTCGGTGCACACGCACTATCTACACCTTAATTATGTCTGGTGTAACTAAACCTTTTCTTATTTCTTGAATCTATATGCTTTATTATTTTCTGAAATATTTTCACAGTGATTTTATAAGTGAACGCCATTATTCTAGGTATTTACATGTGATTTTGTCTATTTTTCTCTATAAAACAAAGAACTAGACAAACCACTCTACCTGGATCTGTATGTAAAATGGCAGCTTGCTAATAAATAGGAGACACTGAAGGAGGGCAGTATTTCTGAGACTGCAGAATTTGATCTCTTTGCTTTTAATCTCTCTGGGAGGTTCCCAAAGCGTATCTCTCTTGTCTTCACCCCTAGCACTTCATGTGTAGTGAATTCAGTCTAATTTCCAGGGAGTTTCACGTTTACTCATGTTTTGAACAGATTGACAGAAGGCCCAGAGGAGGCTCAAGCAACAATTTACATCTCCAAAAGACAGTGTTTTTCCTTGTCAAAATACCTCATTTTTGGTGGGAATAAGGAGAATGGAAGCTACCATTCCAATTTTGGAAGCTTTTTAAATAGTAGAAACCAACAGCACATTAACTTAGTTTCTGAGCTATTAGCGATCTATTAAAACCAACTCAAGGGGCCCGGCGGGATGGCTCAGTGGTCTAAAGCACCTGCTTGGGAAAGCTTGGGCAGCTTCAGGGACCGCGGTTTGATCCCCGGCACCACATGCTGCGCCAGCCCTGCCTTCAGGACGTGCTGAGCCAGCCATAAAGATGAGTGAATAAACAAACAAAGGCTCTGAAATAAATAAATAAATAAATAAATAAATAAATAAATAAATAAATAAAATAATTCTTTTAAAAAAAAAAAACCAACTCAAGCCCCAGGAAGTATATCCAATCCACTTCTCTGCTTTGAATTAGCCATCACTGTCATACCCTTGGAAAACTAGTCTGTGTGGCATGTTCCCAACAGTTCACTGTTCTGCTTTGGGCTTTGATCTATCTCTACTTTTCTGGAGTCTTGTCTTTCATATATAACTTGGAGAAATGTAGCCAATATATGGTGCCTCAGTCCATGAACTTAATTCTTTCCATGTTTTTGGTTACAAACAGAATTGGAAAAGAACCAAATCAAATTCCTAATAAGGTCAACATTGACCCTCACCATTGAATTTGATTTGATTGTCATCCAAACTGACCAAAATCATGGAAAGAATTACATTCATGAGGGCCAGGGAGATAGCTCAGTAGAATAAGCACTTGCCTGGCAAGTGCAGAGTCCTGAGTTCAATCCCTGATACCTCAAAAGAGAGAGGGGAGGGGAGGGGAGAGGGGAGGGGAGAGAATTAAGTTCATGAACCTATGTATCATCGTAATTGATTTTTAGGGGGCTGAGGAGATAGCTCAGTAGAATAAGCACTTGCCTGGCAAGCTCAAGGTCCTTAGTTTAATCCCTGGTACCACAAAAAAGAAGTCTATAATTGATTTTTAGAAGGGCCTAACATTTCCAGCTTAAATCAAAAGGTGAGGGTTTCCTTGTATAAAACCCAGAGTTTTTAAGTGGATCCAGACTTGGCTGCTTGAGATCTGGGCCTTTCTCATATTAGAAAGAGGATGCCTAAGAGGTATGGATCTCTAATCCTAAGTGATTTGTTATCATTAAGAGTTCTAATGGCTAGACACCACGCGCAAATCTGTAATTGCAGCTGCTGAGGAGACTGAGATGAAAGATTGTAAGGTCGAGGCCAGCCTGAGCAACTTAGTGAGACTTTGTCTCAAAACAGACGAGCAGAACCATTTGGTTGGGTGGCCTAGTGGTGAAATGTTTGCACAATGTAGTTATTATCTAGCACTACAAAAGAAGAAGAGTGGGGGTCTAAAGTAGAAGATCTCCACTTGGCTCCAAGTACCCTATGACTTTGCCATTAGTTGTCTTCAGTTAGGTTAAGGCTAAACTGTTGTTTTTAGGTTAATCATGTGTAGTACAGGAGACACTGTGGTATGATATTTTAAATTATTTTCGCTGTATTTCCTTAATTGTGCCTTTAGTTGAGGTTTATATTTTAGTTTTTGTTCCGAGGACCAAACCCAGGGCTTCCAGCTTGCTAGGCAAGTGTTCTACCACTGAGCTAAATCCCCAGTCCCCCTTAATTATCCTTTTGACTGAGATCTTGGTCCCCTTTTTGGTCTTTAGAAAGATAAAAGTGTGGGATCTGTTGGCTGCTTTGGACCCCCGTGCCCCTGCAGGGACCCTCTGCCTACGGACCCTTGTGGTAAGAGCTGGGTTGCTGTGGGAGGCTGGGAGGTGGTGGATTACATGTTGACCTGCACTGGAGGTAGATCCAGGCCAATAGCTTCTCACCAAGCCTGCCGAGGGAAAGGGCAGCCAGCACACGACAGCACACTGTTCCAACGGTGCCTTGCATCCAGAGGTGCTTTAGAGACTGTGGAGAGGAGCGTGACAACTGTGTGACAGCTGCACGCAGCTCTGCAGTGGTGTAGTACAGGAGACACGTAAGAACTCTGTGCCCACCAGAAGTAACAGGCACTGAGGGAGAAGGCACAGAGGTCCTCTGGCTGGAGCCTATCCAGACCCTGCGGACCTGCACACCTGTGCCTGGGAGTACTGAGAGCTTGTGGTGAGTGCCTCCACTCTGCGCCACATCGAGGGGTGGGGCAGCTACTCAGATCTGCTGGGGTCTCTCTGTGCACCTGTGTGGCAGAAACCGGAGGACTGTGAGCAGGAGTATGGATCAGTGGCAGGGCTCTTGCCGTTTACGTGGTAAGCTGGAGGCTTATGGGCCTGGGTTAACTGCCCAATGCCATAAATGGGAGGTGGAGAGTTGTCACTTTACCAAGCCCTGAACGCTTTCCCAGCATGCTCAGCAAGAGCCCAGGCAGGCAGCTGATGAAGTGGGAAGGCGGGGAGCAGGACATTCTGCCCAACTCAGGGGAGGACAAGGAAAAGCATTCTAAGCTCAGAGCTCTGAATCCTGGCTCTTACTGTTATTGTGTTCTTTTTTTTTTTTTTTTTTTGCGGTACTGGGGATTGAACTCAGGTCCTTGCGTTTGCCATGCAAGCATTTATTCTACTGAGCATTTATTCTCCCCAGCCCTGTTACTGTGTTCTTAGCTCAGAATTATATGGATTTAAAGCATATTCTCCCAGAAGTACATGTATTTAATGTGTATTTTACACGTGCTTTTTAAGGTGTGTCCAGTCATTCATTTACAATTAATTTGACAAATCTGATGTTTTTAGGAATAATTTGCATGCTGACCTTTTTTTAGAATGCTTCTGTGAGCTTTGCACTTCTATAACTCCTACTATAGTGAAGCTACAGAGCATTTCCACCACCCCCAGTTTTCTTAGGCTCCTTCGCTGGTTTTCTTTTTTTTCTTTTTTTTTTTTTTTTAATGTATTTTTTAGTACAAGATCTTACAGGGCCTCACTACACAGATCAGACTCACAGTGATGCTCCTGTTTTCAGCCTCCCAAGTGGTGGGATTACAGGCGTGCGCCACCACGCCCAGTCTCGGCCACCATCTCAGCATGCCTAGGTAGGCACTTCAGTCTGCTGGCCCTTCTTCACTGGGTTTCTGTCACCTCCAGTTTTACTTGCCTCCTAGCAACTGTATAACCATTTGTCTAATCTCCCCCACTATAACTTTGATTTCTTATGAATGACATATCAATCAGACAGTAGGTAGCCTTCTTAAATTCTGTTTGAAATGTACCCATGTTTTATATGTTTGTACCTTGCACCTTTTTATCCCTGAGTAGTATTCCAGTGGGAGATGAATCAATTTGTTGTACCTTCATTAGCCAAAAGAAATTTGGGATGTTGCCAGTTCTCATGGTTCTTAGTAAAGCCATTGAAAATTTTCCTCTCTAGGTTTTTATGTCCACACTGTTTTCATTTCTCATGGGTAAATATTTAGGAGTGCAATTTCTGGATCCATTTTAGATTTTGAAAAGGCAAAACATTTTGGATTCTTACTGACTATATGGAAGTTCTTTTTTCCTCGTCTTTATCAGCATTTAGTATTTTCAGTATTTTAACAAATTACAGCCATTTGAGTGAATGTGCAGTTGGCATTTCTGTGATAACTAATGATGTTGAACATCTTTTCATGGACTTATCTTTTGAGAAATGTCTGCTCAGACTTTGCAGTCTGCTCGTCTGTCCGTTCATCTGTCCGTCTGTTTTGCTGTAGTGGGCATTGAACTCAGGGTCTTTGCACTGAGCTACATCTCCACCCTACTTGCAGCCCTCCTGTTCAGCCTCCTTTAGTGGTAGAATTACAGATGTGTATCACCATAATTAATGTATATTTGTAAACAAATTTTTGAGATAAAATTATCATACAATAAATGGACATATTGAAAGTATCCAGCATGATAAACTTGATTCATATGTACCAGTGAAGCCAGGCACAGTGATGCCAGTCTTACCATGTCATTTAGGCTCTGAAGGATGGCCTCAAATTCATAGTAGTCTTCCTGCCTCAGCCTCCCAAATGCCAGAATCACAGGAGTGTGCCACTACATCTGGCCATGTCTGTATTCTCTTTAATCCATGTCCCTTAATGGACATGTATAGGACATTTATGCTTAATGAAATTCTCAGATAATTTGTAACATCTTATGTTACAAAGAAATAATGTTTTATTTTCTTTTCTTTGGTTTTTTATTTATTTATTTTTGTTCTTCAGCTAGCACAGGAAGTTTATTGTACATACTTGACACTCAGCCAAAAGCAAAAACAGAAGAGTCCAAAATGCCACAGGTCCAGGGCAAAACAACAGGGACTGCTTAGTTGGACCCAGTGGATCTCTCTGAGGTGGTCTTGGTGATCAGATGGCTGTGCTCTTCTAATCCACTGAGACGTTCTAGACAGCATGCAGTCCAAGACTTGTACTGGCGTCATCCACCTCCAGCATTCCTGTTTCTGCTCCTTTGGCCTCCATGGATGTGTGAGCTATTTTACTTGGACCTCTGTCTCATCTTTTCTCCTTTACACTTCAGCCTGCACCTTCGCTTCTTCTTCCACTTGGCTCTCATGGTGCAGAGATTTCTAAGAAGATGGCATCAAGGTTGAGAGCATGGTTTTTTTTTTTTTTTTTTTTTTTTTTTTTTTTTTTTTTTTTTTTTTTTTTTTTTTTTTTTTTTTTTTTTTTTTTTTTTTTTTTTTTTTTTTTTTTTTTTTTTTTTTTTTTTTTCTGTTTATTTCCTTTATTTTCTTGTCCTTTTGACGTTTTTGTTTTGTTTTGTTTTGTTTGCGATACCAGGGATTAAACTCAGGACCTTGCACTTGCCAGGCAAGTGCTTACTCTACTGAGCTATCTCCCAGCCCCTTGAGGGGTTATTTTTGAGGAATTTGTTTTACCTTCATTTTTTCATTCCTAACTGCATCCATGTGCAAGAGAACATGTATCTTTAGTAAGATATACTATTAAGTGATATCGTATCACTTTGTATGCAGTGGAAAAAACTTAAAACATTCTATTTTCATTTCTTTCATCCATTGTGCTATTGTTGCCATAGATTTAATTTCCATATGTTATTGTTCCCACAGCACATCATTTAAAAAGAGCTGGGATACAGAGGTCTAAGCACCTGCCTGGCAAGCACAAGGACCTGGGATCAATCCCCCATACCATAAGCCATGCCACTGTGCCAGCACACCAGCCACCGAAAGTGGGCATGGTGGTTCACCACACTTGTAATCCTAGTACTGGGGAGGCTGAGACAGGTGAATCAACAGGGTCTGATCTGTGTGGCAAGACCTATACCAAATAAATAAAAGATCTTTTAAAAAATTAAAAAGAAAACAAAGAGCTGGGATGTAGTTCAGTAGCAGAGCACATTCCTGGCATTGGAGCCAGCCAGCTATGGTCTGAAACCTGTGAAGCCATGAAGTGAAGTAAGTCTTTCCTCTAGTCTAAGTTGTTTTTGTCACGGGCATGGTGGTGCACGCCTGTAATCCCAGCGCTTAGGAGACTGAGGCCGGAGGATCACTTGAACTTACAAATTTGAGACTAACCTGGGCAACATAGTAAGGCCTCATCTAAAAAACAAACAACTCACACATCATACAGTGTGTCCTTTCAGACCACAGTGGAATTAAACTAGAGACCAATAAGAAAACGGTAGCTGCAAGGTCTTAAAATAACCTACTTTTGGTCAGACATGATGGCCATTCCTATAGCCCTAGCTACTTGGGAAATGAAGGCAAGAGGTTACAAGTTCAAGGTCAGCCTAGGCAACTTAGCAAGAGCCCTGTCTCAAAGAGGGGCCCTGGGATGTTGCTCAGTGAGAAGGCCCTGGGTAAACAGAAAGTGAGTGAGAAGGCTGGGGTGTTGCTCTGTGACAGGGTACTCACAGCACTTGTACAAGACCCTGGCTCCAGTCCTCAGCTTCACTGGTTAAGTTTTTGAATGGTCAATTCTGTTTTACACCATTTGCCACACAACTGCATGATAAATAGGAGGCCAAGGCAAAAAGATCACTGCAAGTTTGAAGCCAGCAGGGGCTATGTAGTAACTGCAAGGCCAGCCTAAACTACACAGTGAGACCCTGTCCAGATAGATAGATAGACAGACAGACAGACAGACAGACAGACAGACAGACAGACAGACAGATAGATAGATAGAGGGAATAGATGAAATAAGTCTTTAAAGAAAACTCTCATAGGGGTCTTTCAGGTTACCTCAGTGGTTTAAGCACCTGCATGGGCACAGGGGATGGTGGTTCAATCCCCACACCCACCCTTAAGGCAGCCCAAAAAAATTTTCATATAATATGAATCAGAGGAATCCAACAATATACAGCATAAAGAAAAGAATACAGTATAACCAAATGCGATTTCAGGTACAGGACACAAGACTCAACTTTTGGAGTAGCATTCAAGAATCTGTTACTAGAGTTTATCGCAGCAGTGATGAGCCTGCGGCTCGTGTGCCACAATGGCAGTTTGTTCCATGGAAACTCTGGAGGGGTTTGCTGTCACTGGTCCACCGCACAGCGATAGGCACAGGAAGAAAACCATTTATCGCCAAATGAGGGGCCTGCACTGGTTAGTACCAACTGCTCGGGAGGCTACATGGGAGGATCCCAAGTTTAAGGCCAGCCTGGCTGACTTCAAAATGAAAAGAACTGGTGGTGTGGCCCAGTGATAGAGCACCCCAAGTTTAATCCCCAGTATAATTAATTCAGTGAAAGCATTGGCAGATTTCAGTACTCATGATTAAAAACTGCGCAAGCTAGAAATAGAAGGGAACTTCTTGAAAGGTGCAAAGATGCGTAGTGGCTAGCGCTGGTAAAGACTTGCTGCAGCTGAGGCGCAGATGCTGCAGGTAAGCGGGCAGAGAGGCCCAGCTCTCAGACGCCAAGTGCCTGCCCCAGCCCACCCGCCCCTCCTCGGGTGGAGCAGCGCATTTCCCCATCAGCAGGTGCACACAGCACTTGCAGCAGCTTTCTTTCTTTTTTTTCCTCTTGTACCAGGGATTGAACTTGGGACCTTGCACTTGCCAGGCAGGCGCTTCTTCTGCTAAACTGTCTCCCTGGCCCTGCAGCAGCTTTCATCCTGACCAGCTGGATGGCCAATTCAGGGCCAGCCTGGGCAATTCAGACTTGTCTCAAATTTGAAATAAAAAAGGGCTTGGAAAGCAGTTCATGTTCAAGACCATTTCAGTCCCTAGCCCCACCCAAAAAAATAAATAAATAAATAAATAAAATAAAAAATAAATAAATAAATAAAAGTGAACATGTGTTTTACTTGTGGTGAAGATTACAGAGAGGAATCTTGCCAATATGTCTCAAGTAAATGACTGCAGAATGAAAATACATACTGTATAGTACATTATATGAAATGCAAAGCTGGGCAACCTAAGTGGGAGCCCAGTCTTGGCAACACTGAGGAACCCTAACTCCAAAGAGCGAAAGGAATAGGGGTGCTGGGGATGTGCAGAAGTCCAGGGCTCAGTCTCTAGTGCCACACGCTCACACACTTGTGTGCATGAACAGTACTAGCATTAGAATGGTGGTAACCCTGATGACTGGGGGTGTGAGTGTGCCTCCGCTGGCACTGGAAGCAGCCGACCTGGGGACCAGGACAGTAGTTACTGCTAGGTATGTACTAGATCATCAGGCTTATACCCATTTGTAAGAGCCAGCGGATTGACTTTCATGAATTTTGCAGGTTGATACACCAGGAAATCTGTACGGTATATGGCATTACCGATTGAGGAAGTTTAATTGGCAAGCACTTGGCAGCTTACCTTTGTTACTGCTTGCCACCCTCTGACTGGAGAGGGAACTTGGAGACAGAGAAAGGAGATAAGGTGAGGG
This sequence comes from Myocastor coypus, assembly GCA_004027025.1. Lineage (NCBI taxonomy): Eukaryota > Metazoa > Chordata > Mammalia > Rodentia > Myocastoridae > Myocastor > Myocastor coypus. The sequence continues at coordinate 20,243 of PVJA010001712.1, read as the reverse complement.
AGGCCCTGAGAAACACTTTTCTCGTCCAAGCTGAGGAGAGTTGGCAACAGGAAACTTGGGAGCTGTTTTCTGCTAAAGAATATCATTATTTGGTTCACAGAGTCAGATCCCCAGCTTTTGACTTTCCATCCTGCTATTAGAAAATTAAGTTTTCCTTCTGTGTTTTTGAAACAACAGAATGGTGGAGAGAAAATGACCCATACCATTCACCTTTTAGTAGGCTTCCTTGGACATGCTGGTGGGTTTGTGTCCTTCGATTTGAGTAGCTTAGATACTTACCCTTTTCTTTCTGCTTCAGGAGCACTCTGGAAGAGTCTTCCGACTCCAGTTTGATGAATTCCAGATTGTCAGCAGTTCACACGATGACACCATCCTCATCTGGGACTTCCTCAATGACCCGGCGGCCCAAGCTGAGCCCCCCCGCTCTCCGTCACGAACATACACCTACATCTCCAGATAGATCCCTGGACCTCACCTGCCCAGGTAGGAGCGGGAGAGGCAGAGCGAGGGGCCAGGTTGTACAGCTGAAGCCATTTCCTCCCGGGCCTTGAGCCTCCAGTCCAGAGGGTTGGGGGTCCTCCTGAGAAGTGGATCTAACCATTTCTTCACAGGATGATTGCTGGGAAAATAGAATGAGTTTTGAATCTGCTTGAAAGCACAGCTTTTAATGCCCAGATCAAACAGACACAACTTGCAGAGACCTTCAAACCCAGCTAATAGTCTCCTGTGTGCAGATGCCCTGTCTCACTGTCTGCACTGTCACTGTCCCCTGGTTGTAATCTAAGCCCTGCTTCCTGCCCTGCCACACAGACGTACAGTAGCTCTGCAGCTGTGAGAAGTCAAGCGCCTTCCACCTGGGGGTCCTAAGGTACCCAGAGCATCTCCCTCTATCTTGGCACATATTCCAGTCACACTTGGTACCCTCTCCAGTCCATGTACACTTAGTCACCAAGTAATAGTCACCAGGGAGTGTAGCTGTCCTCACTGTCCCCCTTCTTGTGGCCAAAGCACAAACACACTCCACTTGTGCCACTGCTCGTGGTCCTGAGGGGGGCCCCTGCTGGCCCAGCCCTCTGCCTCTGTGCTCTCTAGTTCCTCGCGCCGCTGTCCTTGGACCAGCTCACAGGACTACGTGCCTTCATGCCAGTGGCGTCCCAGATCAGAGTCTCTTGAGTTGATGTGAAGGGTGCTCTGTAGAGATGCTGTTTTTAATGTCTTGGTGCCTAGAACGTGATAAGCCTTCAGTAAAATTGCAAATTGTTTTTGAGACAGGGTCTTGCAGTATAGTTCAGGTTGACTTTGAACTCACTATGTAGCCCAGGCTGGTCTCTAAATGAAGGTGATCCTCCTGCCTCAACCTCTCAGGTGCTGAGGTTATAGACATGGACGCCACGCCCAACTATTCCTAATACTGTAATTCTTTTGTACTTATCTCCACTTTGTACCATAGTTTTCCTTAGACTTAAGTATTTAGCCTGTTTAGGAGTTTGTTTATTTATTTAAGGGGGAATGCTGGGTACTAAATCCAGGGCCTTTGATGTGCAAGGCCCATGTTTAACACTGCATTGTATGGGTAAATTACCCACATTTTTATCACTTTCCGTAACTCTGGTGACTCTGCCTCCTTCCTTCTCTCACCCCTAAAGCGGATCTTCTCCAAGAGTGCCTCAGGCTTTTCTGACTTGTCTAAGCTCCCTTCCTGGGCTCACCTCTTGGGTCACTTTTCTGTGTATGTGACTCCAATTTGTATCTCCAGCCCCACTGGGTAGGCTCTGCCTTGGTCTCCAGGCCTTATCTCCAGCCACCAGCTGCACACCTGTCCTTGATGTACCAGGGCAGTGCCCCTACTCCCATCTGTGGCTCCTCCAGCTAGCCCCCAGCCACCTTCCCTGGGTCCCTTCCTCCTGTGAGCAGCCTCACTGTGTTCCTGGGCGGCCACCCCACGTGCTCCGCCCTCCAGGGAGCAGTGAGAGCTGGGCACCCCTGGCCCCATTGCCTGAGCATGCCCATGGAGCCCTGAATGTGTCAGCAGCCTCAGCCTATCTCAGTCCCTGCCAAGCCAGACACTTCGGATGGAACCCTGATACTGCATGTGCAAAGAGCGGCCTTGGAAACTTCGCCCTTCTCCCAGTTGACAGCCACGCGCATGTTCTTTCACTCCCAGAGCAGGTGCAACAGGAGAGGGGTAGTGATTGTTGGCCCCCTTTCCACACAGGACTCGTTGCAGTTGCAGTATTTAACGTATCTGCAAAGACCAAGACAAACAACAACAGCAACAGTCAGATTCCTACCTGGATCCCTGGATCTGCAAGGAGCAGGGCTTCAAGACTGCTGGTGGGACACAGTTGGTCCGCGGCTGCCCAGAACAGTCTGCTCGGCCACGGCCAGCTGTTCCAGTGCTGCTATCAGAAGATGTCTTCTATCTTGAGTGAATGAATAATGGGGACTTTTGCTGCTCCCCGCCCCCTCTCCTTTCCCTCACACCTGTTCCTCCTCCATTGGGTTCCAGACGAAGATGACTTATAGATATATTTAGTTGTTTGGACAGAATCTCTCTTGCTTTGCCTTGAGCAGAAGAACTAATTTCCCCATGTAGCCCTCTCCTAGGGGCAGAGTCTGGGGCCTCCATGTTAACTACAGGGTCTGCGCCTGACCAGAGCAGAGGAGACAGCGCCCCAATGGCCTCCAAGAGAGGGGAAGAGAAAGCGAGTATGCACTAGAGGCCTGGCCCCTGCCTCCTCTCTCTACTTCCACCCCTCCCCTCCTCCTCTGCTCCTCAGCCTGGAGAACTGTGTGGTGAGTGTGTCCTCCGCCACCTGCAACATGCCACATCTGGAGGAAGCCCATGTGCAGGCCCAGCCTTTGGGACCAGAGGCCCTCAGGCAACAGTGGATTCTCAGTGTGACACAGTCATCCCACTCCTCCTCATCCTCCTGTACCCAAGGTGGGAGCAGGAGCTTCCTGGATGCCACTGGTGGCTGCATCTTTGTGGACTCAGCGGTCTGCTGGATTCTGTGTAGGGTGAGGGAAGGAGCTGCTGATTGCATTTCCTCTCATTAACAATTAGATGTGGAATAAAAGCGTTGTGCTTTATCTTAAATCACTGGTAAGGCTCAGCCTACAGGAAGCTCCGAGTGGCTGGAGTCAGTTGCTCAGTGTGTCCTACACAGTGGCTTCTCACAGCCTGAGACCGAGATACCTGAACCTGCTAGGACCACTGACAGAGGTGCTTACTGATGGCCAGGCATGAATGTTAGTTTCTGTGTCCTTCAGGCCAGTAGCTGTGTCTTGGAAATTGATCTCACCATCTCATCCTTACATTGCAGAAGCTTGCTTCTGCTTCCAAGCCCAGTATTTGCAGAAGAGAACACTGCCCGAGAGGCAGTGGGGTTCGAGTTTGGCACACAGGGTTTATAGATGGGCGGGAACCGCCTTCTCTCTCTCCCTTCCTTCCTGCCTCCATTTGCTCGCTCCTCCCCCTGCACTGAAGAGCATAAGTGGACATGGCAGGGGCAGGGGCAGGGCCAACCTGGCCCCTTGGAAAGCAACTGCGTGGGCTTCCCAGCCAGTAGCTGACAGGGTGGAGGGGCGGCTGGCCTTGCCCTGTGCCCCTTGGAAGCTCAGCAGGGGGGCATCTTGTTCTTGTTCCTAACACGTGCAGCCAACCCTGAGGAAACTTGCCCTGTGCAGTGCCATAGGAAGAGCAGGTGGTGGCCAGCTGCACAAGGCCTCCAGCCCAGCCTCCATGAGCTCTGCAGAGTAGAGAGGAACACCACACTCTACTCTGACTTGGAGGGAGGGTCCTGGCCAGGGTAACGCTCACACTGAGAGATGGCCTGTGAGGATGCAGTTTGCCTTTCCTGCTTTACAACTGCTTTTCAGCTTTTAGTCTCAAGTTGTATTCAGAAAATATTTTCTCACTGTAATTCCCTCCCAGCTACCAAGTTTTACAGAGAGTCGTTCTCTGCTTTGCCGCTGTCAGGGTTCCTTGTTCACTGTGTTGAGTATTGATGGCTGTTGAACTGGCTGCGTTTTTGCTGCAGGTGAAGAAAGCCCAGGTCAGACACTAAGCAAGAGTAGTTTTCAGGCCTTTGTACCTCCTGTCTGTCCCTTCACTCGCCCTCTTACGCACTGCGTCAGAGTGGGAGTGGGGCTTCTTGTTGCTCTGTGGGAGGGCACTGGCTTGGCACACGAGCCGCTGGGCCCATGCTTAGCACCACAGAGGGAAAACAGCATGGGGCAGCTGTGCGCATCACTGCCCAGGATGTTGCCCTCTAGGTTGCGCTGAAGGCATGGTAGAGAAAGCCCGTGGGTGGGAGGGGTGGACCCCGCAGGGGCAGAGCCATTAGCTCAGGTGAGGCGTTGCCCCAGTCCTCTGCTGTGGAAGGGAAATGGGAATGAAGTTAAGTGGTCTGAAAACTTGATCGTTCACATTTCTCAGCTCTGGGGGTCATTTACCAGTTCATTGTAGAAGAAATAATCAGGTAAGTAGAAGTTCATTTCCAGAGAAGGTGAACCGCACTTACCATCTCTGCATGATTTCAGTGGGAATTGATTATCACTAATCCCCAACTGAGATTTAAAAAAATGTAAAATTTGACCTTTGTGAAAAGCAACAAAGACGTCTTGACACATTTAAAGGAATGGTAAAAAAGAACTGTGGATGTCCCCTGGCTCTGAAAGGAAGGATCCCCGGTGTATCTTGGTTTCTTTTCACTGAAATTTACTTTCACTCAAAGAAACCTTGCTTTAACTAGGTAGGGGAGGTGTGTACACTGCAGCTGCGGGGCAGACGGCTAGAGAGGGCCCTATAGCTCGGAGCAGCTTGCAGTGCGTGCGACTTTCAGAGGTGCCCCTGCCCTTGCCCTCGGCTAAATTCTCCCTTACGAGTCCTCCTGAAGAGAGGACTTTGCGTAAAGTCTGGTGCTCAGAACGTGTGTTTGGGCTAGAGGTTGGCTGTACCATCTAAAGCTGCAGAGGAGAAAGGATGCTCCCTTTGGTGTCTTCCAGAACCATTGTCTGCAAAGCTGTCACTGGTTATCTTCCAACTTGATCATGTGTGGAAACAGAACTTGGGATGTCCATGTGGGGGAATACATTAAAAGTTATTAGGGCTCTTTTTTCTTCCTTACAATTGGGTTAGGTCCCTTGGCATTGTTTACCTTAGCATCTTCCTTCTGCGTCAGATGGTAATGCCTCATAACCCAGAAGTGGACGCAGCTCAGCCCAGAGTGGTGCCGGCCCAAGGGTCAGGCACACCCTTGAGTCTGGAGTCACCCAGGGTGCTCACAGGTGGAAAGAGCGATGCGGAGATACCCACCATGACTGTCATATCAGGCTTACCTCGTGACTCACCCTCACTGTTGCCTCCGCATCTGAGCATGGCATTCCCATGTGCGACCAGACTACCAGCTGGGTTTGGTTCCCTGAGCCACAGTCACACAGTGGGCCAGCACCAGTCCACCACCTTTAACCACAACTGTGCTCCATGTAATCAGTTGGGAGAATAGTCATCCCTTTGGGCAGTGAGGAGAACCTCCAGAGCGCCTACTGATACAGGCAGCCCACTGCAGCACACAAGCCATAGTCTGCCTGTACTGTCTGAGGGGAACGAAACTGAGCTTTGCTTCTAGGTCCTGGTAACCTAGAGTTCATTTACAGCTTCAGAATCCTTGGAGGTAAAGAGAAAAAGGTTTCAGGCAGAGCTTACTCCTTTGACAGACACCCTTCAGATAGAAGTTGACCGCCTATAATTTAAGCTTCCCAGAGGCAGTGACACCTGAAGTTTGTGCTTATAAACCACTGGGGAGCTCTCTGAACTCCAGGCTCGGGGGTGTGCGCGCGTGCGTGCGTGTTAGTTTCCCTCCTAAGCCTTCCTTCTCTTGGACACCGCAGGAAAAGGCCAACTAGGAGGTTAGGCCGGAGTCCCAAGGAAGCCAACACCTTCCCAAATGAGTGGTTTACTCAAGCCGGGGCAGCCAAGTGGGGATGTTGAGTGCTCCCTCTGAGGTAGGGTGGGGCTGGCAGCACAGGACCTCTTGTTCAGCCAGGCTCTGACTGTCTGTCCTTGAGTACTGACTGCTTTGACTTCTGTGATTGTTACAGTGATGTATAGTCAGTGTACCAGTGTGTCACAATCTAGGGTCATGGTAATAGAGTGTTGGGATTTTTTTTTTAACTTCCAAAAAGAATAAATGATAAACATATGATTAAAGTTAACTTCCTAGGTGTCTTTTTTCCACCTAAGTGTCCTGTCTATTTGAACCAGCATGAAAAGGACCATAATTTTCTCGGGAACAAACATTGTATGGATGTAGAGATCTGTATGCACAGTACAGTGGTTGTCTTCTGAGGTAATGGGGCACGCAAGACAGGGCTGAGAGATGGGAAGAGTCTGGGTTCCCCAGTGATGAAGGCGAAGCCACGGGGACGTCCGACCTGCATATTGGTTGTCATAGCCAACTACAGCCCAACCTGCTGCTCTGTGGGTAACATTTGCTCTGACCTCTGAACCTTGACCCCAGTTGCCTTGCATCCCTTGACCTTACCTTTGAGGACTTCTGGTGCAACTCTGGGCCAGGAGCACTGGGACACATCTCTGTGCCCAGGGAACCTTTTCCACAGCCTGCCAGCCAGAGGCTTGGGAAAAGTGTGGCAAAGAGGCCTCCCTTCTGGGCCTCCTGTGGCACACCAAGCAGGAACCTTGGACTGACACACTGTGGCTTCAGACCTCAGGCTGGTGACCTTCAGCTGCCCAGGCTTCTGAATGCATCTGAACTACCTCTGGCCACTTTTGTGGCTCTAACTGGAGGAGTATCAGAACACTAGGCAGCCTGAGCCTTTTGTCAGTGAGAAAACAGAGGCAAGAACGGCCCCAGTGAGGCATGACATACCCCTGTAATCCCAGCACCCAAGAGGCTGAGGCAGGAGGGTCAGCGAGGTTGAGTCCTGCCTAGACTGGAGTTTATTCAAGGCCAGCCTGACCTGGAGAGCAAGACCACATTGCCCAAGACCACCTGGTGCTGCTTGCTCCCTGACAGGCCTCACCCTGAGTCCGTACGAAGGCTGCCGCTGCCAGGGGAGCCTGGCCTGAGGCTGGCAAGCCTCTCTCCAAGCCCCTTAGACCTGCAGGCTGCGCCCTGGGAGGACGGCAGTGTAGCCCTGTGCAGAGGGTCCTCCCCCTTAAACCTACAGCTGTGCCGCCATCAGCGGAGATGAAGGGAGGAGACCCTGCTTCCTTCTGATTGGCTCTTGCCAATTAAGAGCATTTTATTAGGCTGCTAATTAAAGGTACTTTGTTAGCAGCAGGAGAGGCCGGGTGGGTGCCTGGCGTGATGGAGGACGCCAGGAGAAATTGTTTTCCTCCCCCGTGGAAGCACAGTCTCGGAACTCCAGTCCCGGCCTCTCCCGCTGCGCCTGCCACACCCCTTGCTTTCAATTAGCAGCTCTGAGGGGAGTGAGGTCATTACCACGCTGGTCAGAGTCCACACGCACGCATGCACGCACCTCCACAGGCACCCTGAGCCCAGGCAGGCTGAAGCAGAGTCTGCAGGGTAAGCAGCCCTCCCTCACCACGGGCTCCTAACAGCTGTCCCCAGTCACTGCCACAGGGAGCGTCCCAGGGGACCCTGACTGGCTCTCGGAGGACCCCATTCAAGCAGCTCGTAGCTTAAGGGAGGCTGGAGGCAGCTGCCCTGGCTGGAGGAGGAGTTCCTGCAGCAGCCCCGCTCGTGGGGCCGGTACGCGGGGTCACGGAGGACAGCTCGTCGCCGGGCCCTCCGCACCCCTCACTTAGCTGCAGAATTAGCACCGGCCCGGGCCCGGTGGGCAGATTTATGGCAGGGCCTGCCTCCCTCCGTTTAACCCGAGGCCGACCTGGGCTCCAGACACTAAATTAGATTTTTGACAATTAGAGAGACTAATGGGCACACAGCCATCCCCAGAGCCAGATCGCCAGCAAGGCCGCCCTCAATATCAGCCACAGACCGCGGTGGCCCGTGCTGGCCTCCCTCGATGGGCGCTCCCGCCTCTGCCCTGCCCCTTCGTCCGCCTTGCGGGTCTCTGCTTCCTCCTGGCCATCCCCCCTTCCTCTGTCCAGCCACCCCCGGACAGAGCCCAGGCTCCTTAAGGGCAGGGCCGACAATGTGCCTGCTGGACCCTGGGCGCTCAGTGCCTAGTTCCCCGAGTCCTGCCTCCTGGCCCAGGCCCACCCTCTGCTGGGCTCCTTGGCTGTGGCCCTCAGCTCCACAGGCCGAGCTGGCCCATAATGAGACCGCAGTAAGTGGCGTTGGGGGGGCCGCTCACACTCACTCAGGCAGACTCATAGCTCTGTCAGGCTGATTGGTCCTGAGTGGAGGCGGAAACGGCCCCCCACGGACACGCTGAGATTGGTTATAAAATTACAAGCATTTGTTCTGCTGTCAGTGTCCTTTCCTCCCTCCCCGCTGCCTGCCTGCCCAGGCTCTGCTCACCGGCAGCGGGCTCCTCTCCCTGGGGTCAGCCCACACACCCCGAGGGCCTGGCCAGGGCCACCACACCCCCAGGCCAAGTTCACCAAGCTCCCCGCCAGGGCAGAAACCAACTCTTGCTGGCCTCAGAGTGACCCGATCCTGTACCTAGGGCAAACAGGCCTTGGGGGTCTTGCAAGAGGGTACAGAGTCCTAAAACTAGGCCTGCCTGCACCGGGAGCCAACAGCCCAAGCAGCCCTGCCCATGCCCAAGCTGCCCTGCCCATGCCCCGGCAGCCAGGCCTCTCTCTGCCGGAGGCCTGGGTCCTCCACTCACCCAGTGGGACCTTGGATGGGGCCCCAGTCTTGCTGTGAGATCAGCCCTACCGGAGCCCTGCCCCACACCAGCCCAGGGCTCCCCTTCTGGTCTGGAGGCCAAGTTAGGAGATGCTGGGGAGGGCCGTGACCTGGCTGCCAGCTGTGCGAGGCCTCCCACCTCTGCCTTCGTGCTCAGCACCGCTACGTGCTGCAGTTGGGTCCTTACCCAGGGTGGTACCGGCTCGTGTTCCCCAACAGTGATGAACTGGCGCCTGCGTGCCAAGGCCCTCTGTCCAGCACTTAGGGGTCAGTGCTCCTCCTTAGGGTGGGGACACTACTCCCCAAGTGATGCCTTTCCCACTGCCCCAGACCTGAGGCCCGAGCAGCCAGAAGCTCTACCCCAAGGCTGAAGGGGCTTCCCAGGGTGCTGGACCCTGGCACCTCCACCCAGGGTCCCAGCAAGACAGCTGCAGCTTCCCTGCTGGCCACCAGATGTCTCCCTAAAGCACTCTGGCTGGGCCTGGCCTCCCAGCAGGCCTGCATGCACCCAGTCTCTCAGTGGTCACCTGGGCCTCCCCTGGTAACCACTGTGGCCACACCCTCCCGGCCTGCAGGAGCTCCCAGCTTGGACACTCATGGGGCAACTCACACTCCCGTGAACTCACCAGGGTCTCAAACCAAAAAGGGGCTCCACCCCTCAAACTGCAGACCACCAGCTGCAAGTCCAGGCCCAAGGCTGCAGGCAGTGCCACAGTGGGTCCACCGTCTGTGGTGTGAGGACACCCATGTGCTGGCTGGGACCATGGGAGCAGAGGGTGAGTGTGAACAGCAGAGGCTGTCTGACACAAGGTGAGGCCCCTGACCTCTATTTCTACCTAGAAATAGGGTTGAGACACTTCCCTGCAATATACAAGGCTAGGCCAGCTCCGTTTCTACAAGAACAAGCCAGGAGGTGGGGGCTAGTGAAGTGGGGAGCTAGGAAACGGACTCTAGTGGGGGGCAGCCTTGCCAACTACGGCCTGTTTGGGCACCGGGATGGAGCAGGCTGGGTGCTGGCGGCCTCTGCACAGAGGCTGGGGCTGGTCCCCAGGATAAGCAGGATGGGGCCTGATAGAGAGGGGAATAGAGGGTGGCGAGATGGCTCAGTGGTCTAAAGCACCTGCTTTTTCAATCCCCGGCACCACATGCTGCGTCAGCCCCACCCCCAGGGCAGGCTGAGCTGGCAAAAAAAAAAAAAACTATATATATATATATATATATATATATATATATATATATATATAGAGAGAGAGAGAGAGAGAGAGAGAGAGAGAGAGAGGGAGAAAGGGGGGCATGTGAAGAACCTACACCTTCCCTGAAGGGTACCTGGCCTGCAACCCCCAGGAGGATGTCAGTCTGACATCTTGAGGGACTTGGGAAGGGTGGCACAGAAAGGCAGAGAAGTGTGTCCCCTGCCTAGGGACACCCCCTTCCTCAGAAGAGCCTCCTGGCCCCGAGGGATGGTCCCTCAGTCCTCCCACTGCCCCTGCAGGAACCTCTCCTCAGGTGGCAGGGAGGATGCTCCATACCTAGCGGTAAGTACGTGCAGCATTACATATGTATATTGGAGAGTAAATAACCCCAAAAAGCGCCTTGTAAATAGACTCCGAGTTTATCCTTTATTAATGAGGCACTGAGTGCCCCGCTGTTTTAGAGCAGCGAGACTTTCATAATATCAAAACCTAAATTACACTTGCGGTTCTTATGCCCGGGCCAAGCATCTCGCAGCTCCGTTTGCAGAGTGAGTAAGCAGGAATCCCTCCCTGTGGCAGGGGTAGGGCAGAGGCTTCCCTGGCAGGGGCTGTGGGTGCAGACAGGCAGAGCGGTGGGCATCCAGCTGCGCAGCCAGGGGGAGTTCCCAGAGGCCAGGAGTCACCCACGGTTCTGGGATTCGGAGGTGTGCATGGGGCAGTTTCAGCAGAGGACAGTGGACACTGACGCTCTGTGACCAGGGCATTCCCCCTGGCCCACCGGGAGGGCGTGAGAGGGCACAGGAGCAACCTGAGGAGGCGGGGCTGGAAGTGTGAGAAGCGATGGCAAGTGCAGCGGTGACCCAGCCCTCTCTCACAGAACACCTGTGTCCGCTGCTCAGTTCTGGAAGGGACCACATAGGGCCGCAAGGGCCGCAGACATGGGCCCTGCCCACCCATAAATCCAGACAGTCCAGTGCAGAGCCCGAGCCCAGGCCTTCTGGTCCCTAGAGTCACCCCTGGGGGTGTTTGCGATCCAGCCAGGAGGTCAGTGTACAGGCAGCATGGACTGGCAGGATTTATGGCCGGCCCAGCCCCACCCCAGTGGGCACAGGGTTGGGTCTGTCCCATTATATGGACAGTTGGCTTTAATAGTCATTGTGTGTTCACTCGGAGCCCGGCAAACATCGCGGGGCGACACCCCCTCCACTGGAGCCGCCGCTCCCCAGCCACACGGCCTATCCGTACAGTAAATTAAAAATATGAATCACTTCTCCCCACTGCCTCCCCAAACGCTCATCTTGTCAGCCTCCATGTTGCCTTCATTTGTATTACCTTAATTTAATGTTAATTATGGTCTTCATTTACAAGGAACAAGCGAGCCCTGCTCTGCCAGGGGACCCTCCTGCCCCTCCCCCTCAGCTGGAGGAGAGGCTGGAGGAGGAGGGAAACTTGGGGGCTGCACAAGGGTGTTAGGGAGGCTGCAAAGGGAGATCTGTGCCACCAGGGGCTGCTGGCCATTACAGGAGGGGCCAGGGCACCCCACTTCCTCCATACACTCTGTCTTCATCGCTTACTCATTTGACACCTACTTACTGAGCACCTAGTATGTGCCAGGTAACCAAGGAACAGAGAGGCAGGCACCCTTTTGCCCAGTCGGGGACAATGGTATTGCCCGACCATCCCAAGGTCCATGTGCCAGAAAGCACCACACAGGACATAGCCATGCTCCAGATGGGCAGGTGGGCTGAGACTGGAGGGGGTCCACATCCCTCTGGCTGCACGCTGGCCAGCTGTAGACTCCAGGGTTGTAGGGAGGTGTGGCTCTTGGTCCCCACTGTCACCAGCACCCATGGTAGTGCCCCTCCCAGCCCTTGGTTGTCAGTGGAGTGTGGAGTCTGGGGTCTCCATAGGATTGATGGCAGATGTCTCACAAGGAGCTGGCCCAGGGCCACCTGCTCAGAAGCCACCGTTAACCGTCCTCATCCCCGCAGTAGGAAACGGGCTCCAGCTGCGAGTCTGCCTGCAGCTGGGGCCGCACCGAGGGAGCGCAGCCCAGCGGACCCAGGCTCAAGGACCCCGGCCTCAGGTCCCAGGGCCCCTCGGGTTCGGTGTGCACTAGTGAGTGTACGCAGCGCGTTCAGCAGCCCGTATGCACCCCCGCACGCTGTCAGCGGCGCTGATGACATCGGCACTGAGGAAAGTGATGACAAATGCCCGTTATCAGCGAACGAGGCTGATGACAAACGGGCGGGCGCCCGCGCAGCCCCATTACGCTGTAATAACAGAAGATGGATGGCTCGGCTCCCCCCACCCCGAGGCCGCGCGGGAATGGCCAAGCCACCGAGCCCGCCGGAGGGCGCCGCGCCCGCTGCCCATCACGGGGCCAGGGAGCCTGCGGTCCGACGGGAACAACGAGCGGCTCAACCGGCGCATGGGCCGATGGGGTCCGGCCTCGCCACCACCTCGGAGACTACAGCTGCACGCGCACAGAGCCTGCACTCGCGCCAGCGCCTGTGACAGTGCAAGGAGCACCTGCGGCTGGCGTCCTGCTCAAGGCTGACCTCACCTAACCACGCCCACGCATGCTTCACGCCACGGGGAAGCACACGGCTGCTGACACGGATGCCCACACCCCCACCATCCTGCCAGGCCTCCAAAAACCAAGTTTGATACGTGTGCATGCCATCCCAACACGCTGCACACGCACAGGGATGAGATAAGCATGCTCACAAGCAGCCCCACGTTTCAGACACAACCCAGAGGTCCGCACACTCGAGACACACTCAGAGCCTACGCCGATACCTGGCACCCACTTGGCACTGGCTAGGGACATGATGGCCATGGCACCACCTCCATCTTCCGGAGGTCAGGTTTACCGAATAGGTCCAACTGGCCGCTGTGGAAGGCAGACTTGTGCTTTGGCCCAAATGCTGTTTGTGATGTGGGAAGCCCGCATCCTGTAGAGGCAGCCAAGACAAGAAGGACTTTCTAGAGGAGCTACATTCTGGGCACAAAACAGGAAAACCAGGAAGAGCAGAGAATGTCTGTTGCCCATATGTCTAAGGGGTGTAGGGGGTGGGAGCGTGCCCTGGGTGAGTGTGGGAATGGGCTCCAGTACCTGTGGCCGCTGGGCCCGCGTGGGCCCCAAGGCCTGGGAGTTTGGAGCAGGAGGCTCAATTTAATGCTGTTGTCTGTCTTGAAATTCTTTATAATTTTTTAAAAAGGTGCCTTGTATTCAAAAACTATGCAGGCAGACCTGGGTGTGGGGTCTACAGCAGGAGCTGAGCAAGGGTGGGAGGGAGTTTGTTTCATACACCGCCTTCAAACCTCTGCAGGGGGGAGGGATTGAGGTGATGGGTGGAAATGTGGGTTCTTTACCCCAAGCTGCTGCTTTGATGCCCTTCTCCAGGAGCCTGGCGCAGGGCGGGCCATACCTTCCCCAGTGCCCCTCCATACCAGGCTTGGCACTTGTTTGTTGAATGTATACATACGTGCATGGATGGATGTGTCTGTGAGTTCATTTGCACACCCACGGGCAGAGGCATCATGTGCGGCCCCCCCCCCCCGCCGTTGGGCACACAGACCCACTGTCCCAGGCCCATACTTCCTCCAGGGCCACCCCACCACCATCCTAACTAGGGGTGGAGAGGGCAGAAAGCCCTTGCTACGGCGCCTTCTCACTGGTGGTTCTCGTGGAAGACCAGGGCAGGGTAAGGAAGACAGGGGGAGGCCCATAGCGATGTCAGAGGCCCGGGATGGGGCGAGGGAGGGGCAGATGCCGCTGGGCTCCAGCTCCCGCGCACGCCTCCCTCTGTGCTCCAGGTCTTTGGCCGAGATGCAGGAGAGAGGTCGGAGCGCCCGGGAGCCCTGTGGGGGCCGCCGCCTCCCTGCCACTCCGGCTCCCAGGTGACCTCCAAGCCTCCCGCTCCCCGCAGGAAGCGCAGGCCCGCCCTTGAGCAGGCCGGCCGCAGTGGCCTGGGGCCGGGGGAGGTCAGCCAGTGCCCAGGTCCCCCGCTGCCTCAGCGCGTGGAGCGTCCTCAGCGGCCGCAGTCGCTGGTCTCACTCCTGCGGGGTTCCCAGCTCCCTCCGCTCCACCATGCCCTGCGGACCAGGATGGGACCTGTTCCTACATCGGCCTCCTGCTCGGGAGCTTGGGTGCGGGGCCGGAGCTTTAGCCACCGCCCCTGCCGGGCGATAGGGTCAGCGCCCGCCCCCCACCTCCGTCCCCCTCCCCGTCCCCGCAGGGTCCCAGCAGCTCCCCGCCCCGCCCCTGCCACCTCTCCGCCGGTCCTTGTTCGCCCTCTGCCGGCCACTCGGGTAGCGGCGCTTCTGGTCGCGTCCGACTTGGTTCCCGCGGGACTCGAGGCCGCCAGCGGCTCCTCCCGGGAAGTACGAGACCCGGACTAGGGCGCAGGGCGGAGTCCGCAGAACTCTCCTTGACAGCCCGGGTATCTCTCCCGGTCGAGGGGCCGAGGGAGAGTCCGGAATTGGAGCGGAAGGGGAGCCACCCAGGGAAACCAGTCGGGCTTCTGAGTCACCGAGGTCTGCGCGAACCCAAGCTCTGAACTTCGGCGCTGTGTGACTGAGGAGAAATGAAAGTGCCCCTCTGTGCCTCACGGGAACGTGACGACTACTTGGAAGTGGCGAGATCTACGCCCCCTGGTTTAAGCACGGACTGGCCGGGCCCAGGACTCTGATTCATAACGCTGCCAAAGCTTTCCTGAAATAAACCCGACATGCGATGTGCAGCTAACCCAGGTCTTCCTGGGGCTCCCTAACTCGCCACGCTAACTGGTTTCTCCAACCTCCGAGGAAGCTGGCGCCCTCCAGTGGGGACCAGAAACATCATCTCGGGCCCCTGGAGGGCACAGTTTAAAAGGCACCAGACCACCAAACGCGCTCAGATCAGAGGGTCCGCCAGGCTGGCCCGGGCAAGGGACACAATAGTAAGGGAGAGGCATCCAGGGTGTGGCCCAGGTAAAGCAGCGGGGAGCATGAGGCTCCGGCGCCTGGGAAGCAGCTCCAGTCCAGGTGGCCCTCAGCCTTGCAGCTCCACCCCAGGCCTCCTGAAGCTTACTCAGGGCCACCCACCCTTCAGCCTTGGCACCTGCCTTTCTGCCGCGTAATTCAGCTTTCCAAACTTTGCTGCAGTCAGACTTTTACATGTCACATCTACTTCTGGAGGGTGAGGTCCTGGCACCCCGACCCACAGGCTGAAATCCAGGGCTGTCCTCTGGCATCTGGGAAGTGCAGCGTCCTCATCCCTCTGGGCCACAGCCCAGACTTGGTCCCTGTGGGGGCTGGACTACAGGCCCGGCCTCCTTGCTGGCTTCTCAGGGACCTTCTGCTCCTGCTGCTGCTCTCTCCGACTGCTCCTTCTATGGCCAGCTCAGGGAAAGCCTTGGCTACTAAGAGGCTCTCGTGGTTACACCAGGCCAGCCAGCCAGTGCCCTCTGCCACAGCTGTGCCTTTTCTGGAGGTATCCCTGCTTCTCACAGCTGAAGGTTGCGCTCACACTCAGAGGGAGAGCTGGTCGCCACTAGAGCCACACTGGGCACCCTGCCCTGGGTGGGCAGGCCCTCCTTGCCAGCACTGGCCACCATGGCTTCTGTGACACACTGCTGCAATGGCCTCCATCCTTAGGGCCTCCGTCTTCTCATCTGTAAATGGGGCAAGAAGACAGGGAATCCTAGCTCCTAGGACCAGGTGCCACACTGCCAGGGGCAGCCTGAAGTGGTGCCAGCTCCCACCCAGGAAGGGGATCCCCAACCACGCCATCCACAGCACAGGTGCCTGGGTAGGGTTCACTCGTGCCCCGGCAGGGCTGTGGGAGATAGCCAGGGAAGGCGCCTTTGTCCAGCCAGGGCAAGGAGCCGTTGCTGGGCTGCAGCTCAGTCCTAGCTGGCCTCAGCCTCCCTCCAAGGCCCCTTGTGCACCCCGGCCACAGCCCTAGAGTCTGCAAAGGACCTTTTAGGGCTCCCCTGGCTCCTCCCACTGCTTCACACCCTAGACATTCTGAGGGTCCCTTGTCAGTCCCTGGGGCTTCCTCCCTGGGACCACTCCTGCCCCAAGGGTTCCTCTCCATTGGACACACAGCTCCCCACTGGGGTCCCTGCTCTTGTCAGGCCAGCAGAGGGGTTGAAGGAGATTCTCCCAAGTCCACCCAAGTGCAGGAGCTGGGTAAGAGGTGGGAAAATGAATATTAATTTATCATGATTAGGCAAATCCGGCAGGGAGCGCCGATTCAGGCGGAGGAGGCTAAAAAGATGAATTTCAGCAATAAAATTAAATAAGGACGGACGGGCGGCCCCTCCTCTCGCCTGCTTTGCTGATCTCTCTCTTTCTTACAATTTATGAGGCCAATTATGAAGATGAGGTTGGAAGTTCCTGGAACTTCACTAAATGCAAACGGCGGTCCCTGCTGTTCCCATCAAATTAATTAACCGCGTGCTATTGATGGCCGCTCAAGGCTGACGCAAGCAGCCCACCCTGTGGCTTCCTCTTTGGACGTAGGGCCTGAGGCCCACGGCCCAGACAGGGCTCCTCTGCTTTCTACAGCCCCTGTCCCACCATCAGGCCCTCCCTGCTCCAGGCCTGCCTGAGCCCTGGACAGCACGGGGCTGCACCCCTAGGCCTGGATGGACGGGGACACACGTACTCAAGTGTTGAAGTAATGAATACAACACACACACATGGCCTAGAAGTGCGTCAGACACAGGGACCATGCGGCCTCACAAGGGCACATCCACAGCCCCCGCATGTGTGAAAAGGGAGAAGGGGGGCAGGGAAGGCCACCAAGTCAGGGCTGTGGGCTGGCTCAGGAGAAGAGGCGAGAAGTGGCATTGGTTGCCTATCCAGTGTCACCCTCAGGAACCCCTGAGGCACTTCAGGGATAACCCCTCCAGGTCTGCTGCCCCAGGTGGGGACAGTGATGCGGTGAGATCTGGCCTAGGATCTGGGACACTTTAGGGCTTCAGCCCCAAGGGCCCCCCACTTCCAGAGCTCAGAGCCAGGGGTGCCAGGGGCTCTCCCTGGGGAGAGTGGGCACCCCAGCGGGTCTGGTGCTGAGCTGCTCCTGGGCCTTGCCGGCTCCCATGCAGGTCTACAGTCTGAAGGGCACAGGTCAAGCCCTGCTGTGGCCCCCACGCGGAGTCCTTGCTGAGGGGGCTGAGGCCCCATGCCTTCCAAGCCCCTTCCCCATGCAGCAGTGGGAAAACCAGAGTCTGCATAGGCAGGCCCCAGGCACCCGAAAGCCGGGGTGGCCTTGCAGTGCCCGCACTATTGGGGCCGGCACCTATACACCTATGGCCTCCCTCCACAAGTAGCCAGATCCTAGGTGCAAACCTGATTGACTTGCTCCCCGTTGGGGCAAGGGTGTGCCCATCCTGGGAGGAGATCGGGCTGCTGCCTGCTGGGGCCAGGGAGGACCAGGGCCTGGCAACTGGAACTGAGGGAAGTGTGGGCTGCGCCTGCGGCCCACAGCCACCCTGCCCGGGGCTTCCCTTCCTAGACACAGCCGCACTTCCCAGGACCAGAGGCCCCAGGAGGACATGCCTGAGCTGCTGCCCTCCTGGGGTAGCTAGCCACCAGTTTCACCTCACAGCCTGATGGGTCCAAAATCAGACACAGGCATCAGCCAGATAAACCAGTGTGGCAGGCTGTCACACGCCTCTCCAGCTTCTGCCACCTGATGCCCCTCTGCTCTTGCAGACGCCCTTTACCCCGACTCCCTCAGAAGAATCTCCTCATCCCAAGGCCCAACGTTAGCCAGAGCTGAGTCTCTAGCCAAGGGCAGCACAGCCACTGGTGGGCATCACCCCAGTGCAAGCCCCTGGGAGGGCAGCAGCCATTTCCTCAGCCCCTGGGTTTGTTGCCCTTGCGAGGGGGTCAGACCAGGGATTTGTATGTCTGAGGCCACACCTCAAATTCTTTTTATGTATCATGGCCTTCCCTGGGGGTGGGGCTGGCACAGCATGTGGTGCCAGGGATCAAACCATGGTCCCTGCACTTGCCTAAGCATGCCTAAGCAGGTGCTTTACACTGCTGAGCCATCTCGCCGGTCCACACCCCAAATTCTGAGTCTTCTCAGGTAAAAGGTGGAGGTAGATGGTAGGAGAATCAGAAATAGCATCAGCCAGACCTCAGCATGCTGTGCACTGAGCACTTCCTGTCCGGGAGGGGTTGGTGTGCCCAGGTTACTAGTGCCACCCATGGTGGCGCCTGTTCCTTAACCAGGGCACAGGAGAGACACAACTGCACAAAGGGGCTTGGCCCAGTCTTGGCTTCTGTTGATCCTATCTTTGCTGGGGGCACTGCCAGATGCCATGGAGGAGTCCTTGCAAGCCAGCTGTGCCCACAGGACCCCAACTGCTCCAGGGTACTGAGGTGTCCCGGAAGTGAGTCTGCTTGAGTGGCCTGCCCCTGACCAGAGCTCTGGCTGTGGATATGGCCTTTTGACCCCCTCCAGACAGCCGGGATCTAGGCTTCGGCCTGAACCCTGCTCAGGCTGTGAGGGCCACAGGATCACTTGTGTGCCTGTTGTGTGTTCTGATGGGGGTCTAGGCACACTGCTGAGGCTAGGCCCCAACTCTCAATCCTCCTCCTTCAGCCCCCTAATAGCTAGGGGTTACAAACAGGAGCCACCACACCCAGCCAGGCCCCAGGACTCAGACCGGAGCAGTGAGGGGCAGGCTGGTGGCACCTCCACCTCATATCTAACACAGTTACGGTGGGGGCCCACCCTGGGCCCAAGTTCAAGTCAGAATCGCCCCATCAAGCGCAGCTCCGAAGTTCCTGGGATCTACACAGCAGCCTTCTCACCCTCTACCCACAGGACTCCAGCGTTTCTGGGCTCTCCCATTTGTCTGGTCTAGGTGGAAGGCGGGACAGTGGAGGGGTGGCGCTCACACACCAGGCAGGTCAAGTTCAATGCGCTTTACTGCCCCTCCCCGCCTGCAGACACTGCTCTCCTGAGCTGGGGAGCCCAAGAAGCAGCTGCAAGGTGGCAGCAACTGCTGCAGGGTCCTGGCTGACGCTAAGCCTCTGCTGCTTCCGTCTCCCCCAGCAGCGAGGCCTTTCCCAGGGTGGGAAGGGATGCTCAGGAAGCTGGCTGACACTGCCACCTGCTCCTGCTCACCAAAGGACAGGCTGTGGGCAGCACGGCCTCAAGTGTGCAGAAGAAGCCCTCATACCTAAGCAGGGCTGGCTCCCTGCCCCGGGCCTGGCTGCAGGGCAGAGGATGCCAGGCAGCACAAGAGCCCTGTCACCAGTCCCGCTCAGCTGGCTCCCGATAGGGCAGGCCGAGGAGCCGGAAGACATCCTTCTCTGTGGGGGTGGGCAGCACCTGGGCAGGGCCCATCTTCGAGCCTTGAGGGCTACGGGCTACAGCTGTGTAGAGTGCGTGCTCTGACAGGCTCATGCCCTTGGTCCTGGCCAGAGCCCGCATGGACCGGTTGAAGTGGGCCGAGCCAGTGAAGTAGAGCAGGGCACAGGCAAACTCGCTGTAGGGCACCATGATGATGTCCAGGCGCCGGTACCGCTGCCCTGGGCCTGGGAGCTGGCATACGCCCAGGTACTTCTGCTGCTGGCCACTGTCTTCCTGGCTTACCAGGTCATCTGTGAGGAAGCCTGGTGGGCACAGGGTGGGCTGCAAGGACCCAGCCAGGCCTGGCCCACCTCCCCAAGTCCCTGTACTCTGGTCCCAGCGTGCCACTGCAGTCTTGCAACGGGGCCATTGCCAGCTGCAGGAGGTGGGCTGAGGACCTGCAGCCTCCCATGGTTTCCCCCCTTCCTCAGCCGCCAAGCTGTCCCCTACTGCGAGTGGCTCGTCATGATGGCATGATACCTTGCTGCCTGAGTTTGTTCAGGAGATGACCGAAGACGCCCCGGTGGGACCTGCCATCAGGGTGTGTGATGAGCACGTCCACGTCGCCACAGGTCAGCTTCCCCCGACGGTAGGAGCCACATGCCACACACAACAGCCCAGGACTGCAGGCCTGGGCTGCCACGCGGACCTAGAGGAGGGCGGGAGAGGGGACAGTCCCTCCCCACGGCAGCAGAGGGCCTGCACTGCGCCTGTAAGCCAGTCCCCGAGGGAATCCCCCAGCGGCGAGAGCCAGGGCCTGCAATGCCAGCCTGTGAGAAGGGCACTGCTTCCCTCTGTCTGCCCAGCTCACACCATGCCCACGTCTACCTGCTCCCCTGGGCCAGGGGCAGGTGCAGGGAAGCACTCCGCCAGGGGGAGGGG